>CM062292.1:98836128-98948953 GCA_031216915.1 Pictodentalium vernedei
GAAACAAACATGTATTATGAACCACAACTGTCCTCTAAAAGGTATCCTCCAAAACGTACACTCCAAAAGGTATCCTCCAATAATTCCCACAAGTCCACACCAGTCCCCCCCCCCCCCCCCAAATCACTACTGTCATCAATCCCAGATACCGAGATTAAGATGAGTCGTATGTGTAGTCACTCGTTCGAGCAGTTACTCGACAGCTTATTTGCTCGTTACGATTCGAGTTGTTCAAGCAAGCAGACTGTATTCGACTGCTAGTGTGACATAGTGAGCGCCATTGGTGGTTTAGCAATACAGTCCGAACTTCAATTTCTGCCCACAATGTCTTTTAGTTTGAAGGGTTGGTTCTTTTAAGGTAGCCTTTGATATCCATGTTCTGGTGGCTTTGGAATAAAAGATAACTTAGACATGCGTCTTCCCCTTCAGGCTACCTATACTTTTATTCTGTGTAAGCGATTTAGGATAGTCTGACCACTGACTCGCACATCTGTCGCTCGGTGCAGCTGCTATCCAATTTCTGAGGCATTTTGATGGCGGTTACGTGATGATGTGGTTCAGATGAAACGATCCTGGTTAACAGTTGTCGCCCTTGGACGACCCGACCGACGTCTGTCATCAGCATTGCCTGTCTAACGGTAGCGTGACCACAACCTTCTAATCACCAATTGAGTAACGTCGAGATTTTGAGTCACTGCAGTCTGTCCGTTGCCAGCTTCCAACATGTCAACGGCACGAAAACATTCGTCAGGTCTCCGTCTTCGCATACCTCAAAAGTTAAGTTTCGACCAGAAACTATTGATGAAAGAGTTTATACCAAGAAAAGTACGATGAGACCTCCGAAAAAGCCCGTCCAGTACAAATGAAAATTTCCAAACGTACCCCACAGACATTAACCCGGCACTCGTGCGAAAAACCTGCACGAAGTTTTTCGTGAGCCGGTGACATTCACGATTCACACTAAACTTGGTAACATAGTGATGTGTTCAATCACGCGTATCCAATACCATTTTCCGAAAATATCAACATCAGCTTGGATATCCCCTACTTTTTTGAATAGTATGTAACTAAATTTGTTTACATTTGCTGATAATATATTACAGGAACGCCTATATATATTGACACATCTGAATGCTCTCAAATTTTTAAAATAAATATGTAATCATGTACATGCCTTAGAGCTGGGCGGTTTTTTTTTTTGTTTTCCGGTTGGTTCCATTGTTAGCGGCAAACTGGAAAACCGAGCCACAAGACCCAGCAAAAACCGGCCGAGTGGTTTAATAAGTAGAGCTGGTCCAACCGTCTTACTGGGAGGGAACTGGACTGGAAGCCCCATGGAATCTCGTTACTTAGAACACTGCGTCGTGTTGTCTTTGTCACATTCCTCCCTTACTGACTAACTCATTGGACGAGTCAAAAAGGGGAGAAAGTGATTGATATTTATTTATTTATTTATTTATTGATGTTTAAGGTCACATATTTATGCACAGTGGCTAATCATGACCGTGACAGTTTTACGGGTGGAGGAAGCCGGAGTACCCGGAGAGAACCACCGAGCAACGACGAGCAGCTGCCAGCTCCCCAACATCGTAACTCCGCACTGCAGCACAGGCAGGGTTAGATTGGTTGAAGACATGCGTACCATCGACGTGCAGTACGCCTTAGGTGCATACACGGCGTCATCGTGCCCCCACATGGGCAATGGGGGTGAAGTGCAAAGTGATTGATTGATTTTTATTTAGCAGTATAGAAGTGCAATTGCAAATAGTAATACAGTAACGTTAATCAAAATAATTTGGGCACGAAATAAAGATATTTGGCTTCAGTTCTACCTTCATGTTCAACATAACGTGTTAGTAGTATACCGCAGGGAGACAACATAGCCAGATTGGCAGTCTTCCTGTTGTCTCCCACAATTACTTTATGCAACGTTTTAAATCAGACTGTCAGATAGTATTTCATTCAATATATTTTCAAGTCTAGGCTAGTATGATGAGGGGGGGGGGGGGGGGGGGGTAAACATGATATGACATGGAAGTTGTGACTTATTTCACCTGGTAGCTTTGACGGCGACGTCTGTCTTGTTCATTCAATTTGGGGAATTGAACTCGAGAGGTGGCCGGGAATTTATGGCGTGTACATGTGCCCTGCAGAGTAAAACAGCGAACATCAAAATTTGTCCAAAGAATATATTTGTTTATTTTACTTCTTCACTTTCACATAACGTAATGTCATAATAATATTTAATATCTCACAGACATAACATCATAATACATGAAAATTGTTTGCCGTCATTTTTGGATGTAAATAGCGTGGGGCATAATAACACGGTTAACTTAACCGCCGTTTAATCGACCACCGGACGTCGATTGGGGGGGGGGGGGGGCGTGATGAACCGATCGAGTAGCCACCGCCCAATCGACTGCCGAGAGTCGATTGGATGGTGACCACTTGACAAATCCATCTGCCCAATATGTTCTCAATAAGCTGATTACATTAATAAATTTTTATGAGTTACTGACGGCTAATTATATAAATAAAACGACTAAAATAACATCTACTTTCAATATTTACAAATATAAAAATATGAGTGAGATTCGATTGTTTTCACCGAAAAGTTTACCATAAAAATCGTAGCAAAAGCCTGCCGCTGTTTCCCAATCGATATGTTTCCACATATCGATTGATAAACAGAGGCGAGACCAAACTTATAATACATGCGCACGGTACGCTCTAATATACACATTTCGAGGGTTTAAGGGCTCGCAGAGCTTGCATTTAAATGGTCAACTAAAAATTATATATTCTTCATTATATGCGAACACAATTTTTGTTTGCTGGTTAATTTTTCATTTCTTTAACTAATATATTCTGCTCCGGTGTGTTTTACTCGAATAAATGTGATTGTATTTCGCATGGCCGGACGGGACACACACAACGGAGTCGCAGGGAATTTGATCCACGCTAGTCCAGAAAAATTATATTAACATAAATTTTCTTACGAAAATACAGCTTACCTGCAGAGTAAAACAGCGAACATCAAAATTTGTCCAAAGAATATATTTGTTTATTTTACTTCTTCACTTTCACATAACGTAATGTAATGTGCAAGTGAAGTTGACCAATATATACTCCTTGGACAGTTTGAGCCGCTTAGCTCTGCAGGCAGTGTTTAATTTTCCCTTTTTGTGTTCAGTAATCCGTTAATCCGTAAAACCTTTAAATTCCTATTATTTTAAAGTGTTATACATGTTTTGCCGGAACGAGTGAAGGCAATAAGGAGCTTTATTCCTTTCAATCAGAAACTTGCTAGTGTTGACAAGTATAAGGAGATTGTTTGCAAAGTCATGAGCTTATGTTATTTCCAGTAAACACAGTTTTGTTGATTGGTCACGGAATTAACCCTTGTGATAACACCCTCTGCCCTTCTAAGACAATGCCTCCCGGCATTGAAATGGATATGGAATTGGTTAAAATTCAGTATTTACGTAAGTGTCCTTGCACATCTTGGTTGATAGTTCTCTAGTTGCCGTTGTTGGATATTTCTTGAAGATTTTGGTCTTCTGTTCCCACCCCTTTTGACGTAGATTTTCCCTGAGAGTACCATGCATGAGTTATTGATAGAGAAATACTGTAGTGCCTTTGATAAAGATACAAAACGCTTTTTGTTCCGCGGGTGGGGGGGGGGGGGGGGGGGGGGGGGGGGGTTAATGCCTCGATAACTTAACAATGTTAATTTCGGGTAAGTAGTGGGTACAGAGGTGCTGTGGGTTTATTTATGGGATTAGCTTGGTCAATATCTTTATTTGATGTGCTGTTTAGGTCCATAGGTGTTATATAGTTACCATGTCTTACCCATAAAAAAATTAAGAATTCGTCGGCCAAAATTCGATTAAGTTTATACATGGTGAAAAGGTGTTATAAAAAATCTGGATTTGGGAAAAATGCGTTTGTTGGAAAAGGTTGAAGAAATGAAAAAGTCATCCCAAGTTATGGAAACCATGGGCCAATACGTAAACTTAGTGGTGACGTCTAAAATAAAGTTTTCAGCATGGAAAGAGCAGTATTTTAAGCAGGAAGGGAGATTTATTACGGGTAGCATTACAGATGAGTTACCGTTTGTTATTTGTAAGATAAGACTGTTTTGTTGTCGGGGTTTTAGGAGGAAAAGGGCGCAGAGAAATAGAGAGAGTAAAATTATTATACTTGCGGGTGTGCTTATGTACATGTGTATAGTATGCAAATCTGTGTAAAGTGTTTGTGGCAATGTAGTGGTGTCTGTGTTTTGTGGAAAGTAGTGGAAGGGGGGGTAGCGTCATAGCTTTAGCTGTATGAAGAGTTGACGCTAATGCTACAGCTTTTGTTATTGTTTTCAGTTTGCACCACATAAAAATGAATCCAAGAATACAAAGACCACTGAGACCTGTTGAAATAATTAATAGAAGGAATTTTGAATCAAAAGTGTCATTTAAAAATAATTTACCGTCCAGGATGGGTTCAGCCAAAGAACTAAAAATAACTTGATTTTTCTTTGTGGCCTTTACCATTGTTTTTAGATTCAGGTGGGCCTTGTGATCGTTTGCAATGATGCTTGAGAGGTTGTGATGATATAAATTGAAAGATGGGATATCTATTGTGGGTGGGTTATTGAATATTGAATCGGCCCGAATTTTTGGTAAGACCCCTCCTGAGAAGAATTGTTGTAATAGTGCTAAGTTAACTGGGTATTGTATTGTAGTGATGTTTGCTTTATGTTGACAGTGATTCCACCTGTGAGGTACGTGTATGTGTGTAGCTGAAAATGAGCAGTGGCAGGGTAGTTCTACTACACAGAATGAGCACCCAAGTAAGTGTTGTGTTTGGGAAGTGCATGTTATGTTTATATGTGAAATGTTAGACATTAGGAACTTGGAGTGTGTTAATTGTTGTATTGTTGGGGTTATACTGTGCTGCCTGAAGCGAAAGTCACACGTGTTGTTAATTGAAGTGGTGTTAGCAAGGTACAGTGAGGATGAGCAAGATGGCGATTTCATTGACCTCAAGATTGGATGGAAAGAGCAGTAATAGTGATTATTGTCAGTGTGACAGTTGATTAGATCTAGTGTTTTAATTTCTATATAAAATTGATTGTCTTTACTAACTGCAAGATAAGTTGGGAGGTTCAAGATTTGAGTGGCATGTGATGACGACGAGTTAATGGGTACCGGATAGCTTAATATTTTATACATTTCAAAGGGAAACTGAATTGTTGATATTGGGATATTCAAACTAATATATATATCCTTGTCATGGCGAAGTACTGTATATTTCACTGCCGTATAGTACGGGAGAGTGTGGTGAAACAGCAGGCTGAAAGGTGAATTTTTCGCGTTCAGTACGCTAGATATATTTTTGAGTGTTGCTTCAATAACAGATGGTGGTAAGATTTGGGGAGAGAGCTTACCCTGCAACAAGGATACGATTCCGATGTACATCTCTTCGAATCTCAGTTGCAATGATAATGACTCGCTTGTTTGTTCTAATAACAGTGCTGATAAATGATCTTCCATACTTTTTATACGGGCAACAGAGTCATACAATGTTTTATACACTTCTTTAATGGCAAGGAAATTATTTTTGATAGCTTTTAGTGAACTGGTAATTCTCCTGTCCGTTGATTTCATATATGAAGTAAGAGATTTGAGTTCGGGGCTAAACAAATGTGATATTTCAATATTTTGCTTCTGCACGGCTGCTACTCGTTGCGACAATTTTTGCATGTCTTCTTCCGTAGCGGTTCCAAACAATGTTTTACTGACACTGCCAACGAATGGTAACCAAGACCTTTTTCTTCGCCTAACGGGTTTTGGGAGTTGGTGGCTTGGTAATAGTTTATAAATATCGATAAGAGTGTTTTTAATTTTCTCTACAGTATTTTCATGAATGTTCATAAGTTTTTCTGCAGTTTTGGGAATATTTGAGCATTTTTCTCCACAATGAAACTGAGAGTTGGAAAATTCCGATACTGTAGGGAGTCTTAGCTGAAACGTGTGTGTCCAGTAGTGTGCTGTAGAAACTAAAAACTTATCTTGCTGTAAAACAACTCCGTAATTCAAACGTTGTAGTACTTTAGTTCCACTTGTTGTATTTAGTACACATGTGAGAGTAATTATCCCAAAGAGAAGCCTCATGTCCATTTTTTTCTACAAATAGAAGAAAGGAGAGCAAGAGTTAGATTTTGTGTGGATATAGTCGCGGGAATACTTTGTGAGGACTGGCCATGCCCTCTAGCACTAAAAAACGCAAAATATTTGCAAAATTTGAATTCAGGCGAGTATATCCAAGGCAATGGAGAAAGAGAAAGAGAGAGAGAGAAAGGATTTGAAGAAAAAAAAACGGACGGTTGGATTACTTTTAGAATAATCTATCAAAGTACGGTAAACATAAGAAGAGCCGAAGTAAACTGTTTGTCTTGAAAAGCATTTAAGCAAATTGTTTTTATAATTTCACAGTCAATGTCGACACATTGTTCATCCTAATAAAATTTAATTTACTTATTTTTATTAATTGTATATTAAGGTTTGTTTATCAAGCTTTATTTATTTATTTATTTATTATCTATTAATTTATTATTTATTTATTTAATTAATTTATTATTTAGTAGTTATTTATTTATCATTATTATTTATTCAGTAGTTTATTTATTTTATTTATTTATTTATTTATTTATTTATTTATTTATTTATTGGAAGCTTTGAAAAATATTATCCAACTGATTTAAGGGGAAAAGGTTGTCATTGTGTCTACCGTTTTAGCCCTGGCAATCGAACCTGGGATAATTTATTGGAAGTATTTAGGCGGTTTATACCTTTTTTCAAAAGCACCAAGTAGCGATTTAAAATCCTTTTTGTCGCTATCTATCAAGCACTCATACCAGTCTGCCGCGGGACCAACCATCAAAAGGGGGAAAAGGCGCGCTTTTTCTGCGTCCTCAATTTGCCTGTAATCTGTGTGTTTTTGAAAGTCCCTTAACCACTGAGAAGCTTTGGTCTGTTCACCCATAAATTTTGGAATATTGTTCAAGTCTGAGGCTGATAATGTACACATACCTCTTGGTTCCTCGTCTGGTGTGGTTTCCAAGGTTTTATCCCGTTCTGGAATGGTGTTTAGTTTTGATGTGGAACGGAGATTTCTCTGATTCGCTGGTGCTGGCATGTACAATTTAGTTCTCCACCAGTTTTGACGGCGACGTCTGTCTTGTTCATTCAATTTGGGGAATTGAACTCGAGAGGTGGCCGGGAATTTATGGCGTGTACATGTGCCCTGCAGAGTAAAACAGCGAACATCAAAATTTGTCCAAAGAATATATTTGTTTATTTTACTTCTTCACTTTCACATAACGTAATGTCATAATAATATTTAATATCTCACAGACATAACATCATAATACATGAAAATTGTTTGCCGTCATTTTTGGATGTAAATAGCGTGGGGCATAATAACACGGTTAACTTAACCGCCGTTTAATCGACCACCGGACGTCGATTGGGGGGGGGGGGGGGGGCGTGATGAACCGATCGAGTAGCCACCGCCCAATCGACTGCCGAGAGTCGATTGGATGGTGACCACTTGACAAATCCATCTGCCCAATATGTTCTCAATAAGCTGATTACATTAATAAATTTTTATGAGTTACTGACGGCTAATTATATAAATAAAACGACTAAAATAACATCTACTTTCAATATTTACAAATATAAAAATATGAGTGAGATTCGATTGTTTTCACCGAAAAGTTTACCATAAAAATCGTAGCAAAAGCCTGCCGCTGTTTCCCAATCGATATGTTTCCACATATCGATTGATAAACAGAGGCGAGACCAAAACTTATAATACATGCGCACGGTACGCTCTAATATACACATTTCGAGGGTTTAAGGGCTCACAGAGCTGCATTTAAATGGTCAACTAAAAATTATATATTCTTCATTATATGCGAACACAATTTTTGTTTGCTGGTTAATTTTTCATTTCTTTAACTAATATATTCTGCTCCGGTGTGTTTTACTCGAATAAATGTGATTGTATTTCGCATGGCCGGACGGGACACACACAACGGAGTCGCAGGGAATTTGATCCACGCTAGTCCAGAAAAATTATATTAACATAAATTTTCTTACGAAAATACAGCTTACCTGCAGAGTAAAACAGCGAACATCAAAATTTGTCCAAAGAATATATTTGTTTATTTTACTTCTTCACTTTCACATAACGTAATGTAATGTGCAAGTGAAGTTGACCAATATATACTCCTTGGACAGTTTGAGCCGCTTAGCTCTGCAGGCAGTGTTTAATTTTCCCTTTTTGTGTTCAGTAATCCGTTAATCCGTAAAACCTTTAAATTCCTATTATTTTAAAGTGTTATACATGTTTTGCCGGAACGAGTGAAGGCAATAAGGAGCTTTATTCCTTTCAATCAGAAACTTGCTAGTGTTGACAAGTATAAGGAGATTGTTTGCAAAGTCATGAGCTTATGTTATTTCCAGTAAACACAGTTTTGTTGATTGGTCACGGAATTAACCCTTGTGATATAGCTCGTTACGAAACATCTCCCATCCTGACACCGACAGTCCATTGTCTCTTTAACAGAGTTACATTACTGTGATTCCTCGGAGCCAGGTGGAGTCCACGAGGCGACCAGCCCAATGCCTGGAGTACGTTGATGGTGTGATACGAGATTAGAAGAACTGGATTCATTTGTTATCCTACTTTACGGTTTTTTTCCTGATCCAATAGGCTTAGCAACTGATCTCCTAGCACTCTAAGAATGATCAAAGGGAAGTTAAGCTGGACCCAATGGCGATACTTATGGGTAGAGTTTTTTGTGTAGAGAGCGGGAGTCGTACAAACTATTGGGCATTTTTTTCAAGTTAAAGTGCCTGAAGTGCTATTTACGATACTGAGTCAAAAAAGAAAATTAATAAACTTAGAGGAGCATTTTTTTTAGTATTATCGACTTTAATCCCAAACAAATTATTGTAAATTCATATTTCGAGCCTAGCTGTATGAATTTGCATAATTTCATGTTCTTACTGTTGCCAGCGTCACGTCATGACGTCGCAATTCAGACATGGGGTGAAATGAAAAGTTCACACATGCAGTCTATAGCGTGTATATCCACCGTTTACTTCTTGGGTGGCAAGACATCGACGGCGCGTGGACCTGATAAGTCTCTGGATGTTACCATGTGGTGTTGCGTTCCACTCCTGCTTAGAACATTGCATAAATCGCCTGACGTCTGAAGATCATGAGTCGTACCCCAAGGTCCAATTGATCCCAAAGATGCCCGATTGGCGACAAATCTGGCGAAAGTGGGGGCAAGTGAAGA
The DNA here is from genome assembly GCA_031216915.1 of Pictodentalium vernedei. Classification (NCBI taxonomy): domain Eukaryota; kingdom Metazoa; phylum Mollusca; class Scaphopoda; order Dentaliida; family Dentaliidae; genus Pictodentalium; species Pictodentalium vernedei. The sequence goes on from CM062292.1 coordinate 98,845,496, forward strand.
AGTTCGATGCTCTGCTCCTCAAAAAAGTACTTTAAACATATTTTATTTGCCATAACTATTGAGCAAAAAGGGATAGGAGGACAAGTGCTTTCCACTTAGTAGAAACCTCCGCTCCCATAACATGAATACAGAAAATGTTACAATGGCGAAACAAACAAGTTTTTTTGAAATTCATAAATGTAAAATAAACTATTTGAATGGGTTTATATATATGTGCGTATGTGTATAAATAAATATGAATATGTAGCACAAAACAAATACAGAAAAAGGAAGAAAGAAAGAAAGAAAGAAAAGCTGTTGATGTCCCTTTTGCATTCTGTATCTCTCTCGATTTGAATCAATTAATATTCAAAGCCAAAGGCCGCTTGGGCGCTGTTCTGATTAGGATGTGTTAAAATAATAATAATAATAATAATAATAATAATAATAATAATAATCATCATCATTTCTTCGCCTTCTGTACTACAGCTTAGGGACGCGTCTCATTAGATCCATGCTGATTCACACAAAAGGTAGGGAAAACGCCGCGTCAGCGACTCAGGCCACACACAGCGCAACCGTGACTATCATCGTGACTGCACAATCTGTGTACCGATGCGCTGGCTCAACGTCATCCCGATGACGCGTCCATTCCGCAACCCCTCCTTGCGTATTCTATATTGAAGTGGATACCTTGAGTCAGCATTGTTTTACAAATATTACTAGATGGGAAACTCGTTGTCGAACCTCCCAGTGCTACAAATAAATTGTTGCACAAATTTAAAAATCAAAGTGTTAGTTTTGGTTTCTAACACCGGATCACCGTACAGAAGATTATCCACCAAATTCAGAGTAATATTAAGATTTGATAAATTACCAATAAGCGCGTTACGAGCGTTTGAATAAGATGGACAGACAAGGAAATAATGTTCTGCGTCCTCAACAACAGTTATACAATGTGGACAATATGGACATTCAGAGATGTAATTGAGGAATTTGTCACTTCTCAGATCACTACAACCGGTTTTCTAGAACCATGCGAGAAATATGCAGGTGGTCTGCATAATTTGGGGGGGGGGGGGGGGGGGGGCGATATGAGTTTTTTGAATTCAGTAAGCGATGAGCAATTTCGCACTGATTGGGATAAATTGTTCCACGTTTCCGTGCAAGACGAAAAGAATGATCGTTTAAATAGCTCAGTTCGCATGCTGTAAGGCATAAAATTTGACGAATTGCGGAGGTTATAAGACGATGTGTCACAAACTCGTGGTGGTAGAAGTTCATAGAGAAAATCTGGCACATCGTTGTGTATGATTTTGTAAAAGATACACATCTTTTGAATGTGTCTTCTTGTTTCTAGATTATTCCACCCAACTTCTAACAAGAGGCGATCGCGTGATACTGATCGTGTCAGGCCCGATACGATTCGTGCGGCATCGCAGTGTATATCCTCAAGGCGCTTCATTAAATGTTGCGGAGCACCGCACTAAACCGGACTACCGTACTCTAATATTGGTAGCACGAAAGCATTATACATCTTTCCCAAGATCTGTCGGTTAAAAATGTGCTTCAATTTTCTCAACTGAGAAAGTCTTGCACAAGCTTTTTTACAGATATCATCAATATGGGCTTCCCAACTTAAGTTGGATTGAATAGATAACCCCAAATGTTTGTGGACAGCAACAAAATCTAATGTTTCGCTGTTGGAAACAATATTTGGAAATATAACATTCCTGCTGAGTGTAAATAGTATTACGTTAGTTTTTTAGCATTAAATGTGACCAACCACGTGTCAGCCCATTTGTTAATTTTTTGGAGTTCGGTGTTCATTTTAGACTGAATTCTATGAGTATCAGAAGATGACTCTCAGACAAGTATCGTCAGCGAACAGTCGAACAACAGACTCGATATAGTCGGCTATGTCGTTGATGTACACTAGAAATAAAAAAGGGCCAAGAACGGAACCTTGTGGGACTCCAGCTTCTATATCCTTATAATCCGATTTGCAGCCGTTAATTTTCACCCTTTGCCTTCGGTTTGTAAGATAACTATGAAACCATCGTAGGAGTGGACCAGAAATGCCATACTGCTTTAGTTTAAAAATTAATCCTTTGTGCCACACCCTGTCAAAAGCCTTGGAAATATCACAGAAAACGCCACAGGTTTGCATGTTTTTGTCTATTGCGTTGCAAAGGTTGTGATAGACTTCTATTAATTGGAATACGGTACTATTGTTCGGCAAAAATCCAGATTGAAATTTATAAAATAACCTGTTATTAAGGAAATATTTATGAATATCTTTAAAAACAACTCGTTCCATGATTTTCCCAATACAGCATAATAAGGATATAGGCCTGTAATTTTTGGGGTCGTATTTGTCCCCCTTTTTAAAAAGTGGAATCACATCAGCTAATTTCCACTGGTCTGGGTAGGCACACTCTGATAGGGATTTCTCGTAAAGAAGGAAAAGTGGTCTACTGACAGAAAACTTTGTTTCCTTCAACATTTTATGGCCTATTCCATCGTGACCGTTTGACTTGTTGGTTTTCAAGCTTTTTAGAATGTCGATAATGTCCTGTTCAGAAAAAGATATGTTACTTATGGATTGTGAACATCTACGTATAAAGGGTGGGAGTTTTTTGGAATGTGAGTTTAATTCACTGTTAATAATAAAAGTCTCGTTTAGGAGGTTTGCTTTTTCTGTGTCATTTTCGATTATTTCACAGCCCTCATCAGATTTACGCTGCAGATATGGGATGCCTGCAGAGCTGGGAAAGTTGTTCAAAAACTTCTTAACAACACGCCAAAACTGCCGAGGTTCCGTATCGTGAGATAAGGAATCGTCAACTTTTTCCAAATACGCATTTTTGGCAAATTTTTTCATGTTGTTGACCTTGTTCCTGGCTGACTTATACTTTGCCCATAGTTGGGGCTTATTATTTTTCAAGGCTGATTTCCTTAGTCGGTCACGATGGCGTAGCTCTCTTCTAATGGCGCTGTTAAACCATGGTTTGTCATTTTTCCTCACTGTTATTGTGGAATTGGGAATGCAATGTTGTGCTATTTTCAAGAATTCAGAAACAAAGTTGGATACAGAATCGTTTACTGTTGGGGCTTTACATATTAGATTTTCCCAGTTTGTTTCAGCTATCATAATATTCATTCTTTCAAAATTGGCTTTATTGTAAAGCCAAACGTCGCGTGTGGTCACAGATTTGTTGCAACGTGAATGAGAAATGTGGGAATATGTAGCTCTATGATCAGATAACCCCAGTTCAAGTGTTCCTGAATTGACCACGCTGACTGTGTCACTTACAATTATCGGATCTAGCAGTGACTGCGACGTGGTAGTTACTCTGGTGGGTTCCGATATTACTTTGTTTAGGTTGAACGATGTAATGAGAGAGTACAGTTTACTTTGAGGCTTCAGGAGATCAGAGTTGATATCTCCTGTAATAACTATTGCCGGGTTAATGGTTAATGCAAGATCAATTTTCTCTTCTAATTTGGACCAATATTCTGCAATACTTTCTCTCTCGGACCTGTACGTCACACATAAAGAAATGTGTGGCTGGTTCCAACCTCGAACCAGAGAATGTCGTCGTTGAACGAGAGACCGTCTATTTGCTTGTGATAAATTTTGTCTGAGAAATACACTGCGATATCACCACCAAACTGGTTCCTGTTGTGTGTGAAAGGAATTGAAAAGTTGGGTAATAAAATATTGCTAATATCATACTCGTCGTCAAGGTGAGTTTCCGTGAAGCAAAGTATGTCAAAATCGTCAATATCATCAATAAGAAGAGGCAGTTTGTGACGAATACTCCGAATGTTGTAATTTAGTATTGTTACAGTAGATGATTCGGCAACTGATGTCTTTGTAGGACCGGGATTTACATGGATGTCTCCACATCGAGCGATTATTAGGTTCAAGACGACAGAAATAGAAAATAGAAAGAATGTGAGCAAAAACAAGATATTTGCGTACGATGACGCAGTATAGCGTCCATGACAGGCCTTTACTTTGGAATACATGGAGTTGTAGAAGACGCCCACCGACTGCCTACATTGTGTTATTTCAATCCCCATTGTGATATGAGTGTAAGACACTATATGGTAGGTAAATGCAGTACGAAGGCGTCATCTGATCATGTTTAGTTTTGTCCAGAGTTTGTTTCAGACAAAGATCCAAATCGGAAAAGCATAGAGGGACATCAATGAAGAGAAACAGATAAATAACATGAGCTATACAAACTATTGTACACAAATCTGAAGTAGCTTTAAGCATATTGAGATCGATTTTGAGGGCGGGTTTAGGTGATGTGGTTCAACCGGGTGGATGATGCTGGGCCACTGGAAGCTCAAGACGCGGGGGCGGGGGAGCCTTATTTCAGGGCGTTTTCCCTACTTCTACCATTAAGGTATGGAAGCTGTCTTCAGGGCAAGGGACAATTGATCCCGCGGGTCCCACCTTTCGGGCGGCCCTAGGATGGATGATATAATGATGTGGGTCGCTTTACTGACATTTTGGTTCCAATTTTTGCCCCTTATATATACATATAACCCTGTCAAACCGCCGCCATGCTCGCGGGACCACTCCCCTCAGCGCGGCTCCCACCCCCGACTCAAAGATGAGTCAGAAATGGGACCACTCCCCTCCACGCGGCCCCCATCCCTGACTCAAATATGAGTCAGAAATGAAAGCAGCCCAGAAGGAAGCAATCCCCAGAACACGACGGCAACCCGACAAACCTATAAAAAGTAATCGATGAAGCACATACATACATATATATATGTATAAAATATCGGCAAGTGCCACACCCCGAAGCCCCATTTTAGTAAATAACCAAAATAGGTCTTCAAGGTGCCAAACCCACCAACATTCCATACGCCAACGAGACCTACACGTCCACCTTGATTATATGTATACCCTTCACCAAGCACCCCATATAATTTCGTCAATCAGCCGCCATGCCCGGGAGATCACTCCCCTCCAAGCGTCTTTGAAGGGAGAAACCTCCCGAACACGACGGCAAATCGACGAAACCATTTATATTTATATATACACACATACATATATATATATTTGGAGCTTCACGGATTGGAAAAAAATGAAGCAGACATTCAGGCTGCAATGGATTAGAAAAATGATTAAATTGGGTATGTTTATCTCAAAAAAGTCACGACAGATACGCAGCACGTGACATCGGGCATTGTCTTGCTGGAATAACTGCAATCCGACGTTAATGTTGAACAACGGGACAGCAACAGCGTTAAGAATTTCGTTCCTATATCGCTGTCCATTCAGATTACATATGATGAAGATCAACTGCGTTCGATGGTGCAAGGAAAGTCCTGCCCAAACCATTACACTACCCCTTTCGACACGGTCGCACTCCCGCACGCAAGCATCAGAAACCGTTCTCCTCGTCGGCGATACACTCTTGATCTTCCATCAGCGCGTCGTAGACAAAATCGTGATTCATCACTGAAATGAACTGTGCTCCAACGCTGCTGAGTCTAGCGAACACGCTGACGTACCCATTCCATTCTGACGGTACGGTGACGTTGGGTGAGGATTGATCCGTCGTATGGACGCCTACTTCGGATGCCGAGTTCAGCGAGTATGTTGCGGGCAGTTTATGCACTGATTCTATTGTTAGTTCTACCAGGAGTAATTGCTACTGTCCTCGCCACCGGAAGGAATAGTCCAGGCACATTAGACATAAAAATGAGAAAGTAAGGAAAAAAATCGGAGAAAGCTGATTTTTTTTATATGTTTCCGGGACACACATTGCGGATAAAGTGTGAAAAGTCCCCGCGAATCCGAGTTGAGCTTTTTTAGTTATAGCGTTTTTTTGATGAAAAATTTTTTTTTTTTTAAAATTCGACCCAGCTCCATATATCTCATTCTTATTCGCCTTAGTAGGGTGAGAATCATAAATATCGTGCTGAATTATATTGAGAATACATATCCCCAACAGAAAATGCCAACTTTGTACCAATCCTCACACTCAATGGTGAAATATTCACGAAAATGTACAAAATTACGAAAAAAAATTTATTGTTTTCATACACACAACGGTACACAACGTCCATTAAATCAAACCTACGACTACTTTGGGAGCTAAATTATATATCAAAAATTGCAGAAAAGCAGTGGCTTTATAATGATATATAACAATAGTCATTTATTCCATAATGAACTGGTGAAACGTGTGAAATATTAACCATACCCCCTAAACTCAAATTCAAACGGCATCGACTTTTCTCATTCAAATACCGTATTATAGCATCATTGTTTCAATTTCCATGTTCGATTAAATCACATATTGTGGTGTTCGCCTACACTCAAGATGCATTGGCATGTAATGTGTGCACGCCCTTGATGTGTACTCATAAACAAATTTGTATTGTACAGACAACGTCATATTTAGGGGCAATTGGTTCGATCATGGCTGGTAGCGGCTTGGATGAACTTTGGGGGACTGTTTATGCTGGTGGGTCAATCCATCATTTGATCAGTGGTCATGCATATTCAAGAGCAGTTCGTGCCCATTTGCTAACACAAATTGCCATTACAAAACTTGTGTTTGAAGAAAGCCGAACACTAGATAACATAGACTGCACAGAAGTCAATGAAATATTCTGTGGACTTGCCAGAGGTGACTGTACAACAGCTGACGCTGTCAATCAAGAAAGTGTCAACCATCTGCTGTCAAAATTACACGAACTGCTCCAGAATGCGTCCGTAGGACGCACAGGAAAGCTTTGGGTACAATACTACGAGCAAATAGGTCTTCTCCAGTTGTTCTTGAGAGCAGAGCGCACAGGCGACTGGGAACTCCACACATATTGTGTTCGCAATATGATTCCAGTATTTCACGCAGGTGGTCATTTTGCATACGCAAAAAGTTCTCATCTCTGTTTGCAGCAGATGAATAATGCAACAGGATGATTTGAAGTTGTTCACTGAGAAAGGTTACTTTACCATAAGGCGCTCAGATAAATTCTGGGACGGGATATATTCTGATCAGACCATAGAGCAGTGTTTAATGAGAATGTTCAAGCTCCCTGGTGGTCTCACACATGGCAGGGGAATAACCGATAGCACTGTTGCGAAATGGGTACATGGACTACCTCTTTGCCTTCCGATATGTAATGCTCTCGAAAATTTTGTTCATGTTCACACTGGTCATGGCGAACAACATCGGGATCTCCGTCAAAGTTCACAATTGACTGATGCCAATGATATCACCAAATTATTGAACTGGCTCAGAGTGCATTCCCCCTTTCAGAATAGAGATCCACTACAATTAGTCTCTATAGCGACCGGGCTTGTGGCCGACGAAACTCTGAACTGTGACCAAGTTCGCAAAATTGGTGAATGTTGCGTATCGAATGTTGTAAGCAAAACGTTCAACAGCATCAAACTACGACGTGTTGACACTGTGAAGTCTTTCGCATCGATGGCAAATAGCATCAAAGTCCGTGGAAGTAAGGTAGTGATTGACCCCACAATTCTGTTCAACCGCATCACATGTGTTATTCAGTCACAAGCAGAGATGGAAGAGTATCTCAAATATGAACTCGCCCCGAAACCACCAGCATTGTTTGATTCTGCTGGAATGAGGAAGACACAGAAAAGCACGCTCGGTAAGATCCTCAAAACATACGGTTCCGAGCAAACTAAAATCCCAGAACATTCTCTGTTTGTTGTAGATGGTGGATTTTTATCGAGGGCAGTTGTATGGCCTAAACAGTCGTCATATAAGGACATATGTACATCATATTCCAATTATCTAGTGAGACATTTTGGGGCGAACGTCGTGGTTGTTTTTGATGGTTATGCTTGTACAATGTCGACAAAGGGCATGGAACAAGCCCGTAGATCTAAAGACAGGTATTCCATTGATATCAATATCTCACCCGAGTTACCAGCCACCACACCCCAATCCGATTTCCTTGCAAATGCCAAGAACAAAACCCAACTGATCGATCTTCTAATGCAGGAGCTATCTGCTATCAATATTCAGTCCAAGCAGGCCGAGGCTGATGCTGATGTACTGGTAGCCGAAACTGCACTTGACATCGCTCAAGATGACAACAATGTTGTCGTTGTGGGAACAGACACAGACTTGTTAGTCATTCTTACCTCTCGAGTTCAACCGGGATGTAATATTCACATGATGTATTCCATTACCCCAAACTTACTAGTTTCAGTTAGTGAAATAGCAACCAAAATGGGTGACCATAGAAGCAACCTCCTTGTAGCACATTCTATAAGTGGTTGTGACACTACTTCTGCACTCTTTCGAGTTGGTAAGAAGAAAGTATTCAGTACAATTGTCTCCGATGTTACTAGCGACTCACAACAGTATGTCAACACAATTTTGGCGGATGACTGTCCGATGACAGTACACCAAGTGCAGTAGCCGCTGCCGGGGAACAACTTCTCCTGATCTTATACGGGAGTAAAACTGTTTCCTCTCTAGACCAATATAGATATGTCACTTACAAGCGTTATGTAGCAAAATCTAAACTGAATAAACCCATCGACCTAGCCTCACTCCCACCAAGCAGCGATGCTGCACAACAACATGTCTACAGATGTTATCTCCAGGTCCAACAATGGCTGGGCACTTCGCTTCCTCCGACGGATTGGGGGTGGTCGCTAGACAATGGACTTCTTGTACCGACTGCAGCCACAAAGCCATGTGCCCCCGATAACCTACTGAATCTGATCAGTTGTGGTTGCAAGAGTGCTTGTACAAAAAGGTGTGGGTGTAAGAAGGCAGGACTCTCTTGCTCAGGTTTGTGTAATTGCAGTTCGGATTCTTGTAACAACCACAGAAACACTGTCCTGTCGGAAATTTCTGAGTTCGATGAATAATATGTATATAGGTCATGTCATCTCTGTATATAGCGTTGATAATAGTCAATGTAACTTAATCCATGTTGATTGATTTGTACATTCTGTAAATATTATTTATTGATTTTTGTACATTCTGTAAATATTATTTATTGATCTAATGCTGCCAGACACAGACGTGTCTGTTCGGTCCCAAGCCCGAAAATAGTTGAGTTCTCATGCTGACGAATTTTATGCCAAAAGGGGAACTCGGCCAGAAGCAGAGGGGGTCTACCATAATGCCTATTTTGTAAGCAATGATAAAAGTCTTCAAATGGTGGTGGATTTTTTATCGTCTGTCCAACTAACATCCCGTTCTGTACTACGACTCTTTGGGCAAATCCGTTAGGAAAATCGTCATTTTTTGCGTAAATCCGATACTTTTTTGTGAATTTTCAATAATTTTTCGCAGAAATTGTCACAGAATGCACATTTTCCTCTAGGTAAATGTATATTAGACATTATGTAGCTCGAAATACGCGTAAACAAAAAATACAGTTGGATCATTTCGAGGTTACAAAGTTCGTGCGATTTTTTTTGATTTTTTTCAAACGCGTTTTCGAAAAAAGGCTGTAGAAAAAAAAGCTCAACTGGGATTTTAGGGGACTTTTGTCTAATCGTTCAGTGACATGTACTCGACATTCCCTGAAAAAATCAGCTTTCTCCGATTTTTTTTCCCTAGTGAAACCTAATGTTCTTGGGCTAGAAGCGATCCCGCAAGTGAGACGTCCTGATGTGTCGGTCTTGTGCAGGGGTCGTAACTCTTGGTCGACCTGAACGCCGTCGGTCGGCAGTAGATCCAGTGGTTCTATACTTTCCAATGAGACGGTAAATAGTGGCCACAGTGACTCCGAACTCAGCAGATGAGTCAGAAATGAAAGCAGCCCAGAAGGAAGCAATCCCCAGAACACGACGGCAACCCGACAAACCTATAAAAAGTAATCGATGAAGCACATACATACATATATATATGTATAAAATATCGGCAAGTGCCACACCCCGAAGCCCCATTTTAGTAAATAACCAAAATAGGTCTTCAAGGTGCCAAACCCACCAACATTCCATACGCCAACGAGACCTACACGTCCACCTTGATTATATGTATACCCTTCACCAAGCACCCCATATAATTTCGTCAATCAGCCGCCATGCCCGGGAGATCACTCCCCTCCAAGCGTCTTTGAAGGGAGAAACCTCCCGAACACGACGGCAAATCGACGAAACCATTTATATTTATATATACACACATACATATATATATATTTGGAGCTTCACGGATTGGAAAAAAATGAAGCAGACATTCAGGCTGCAATGGATTAGAAAAATGATTAAATTGGGTATGTTTATCTCAAAAAAGTCACGACAGATACGCAGCACGTGACATCGGGCATTGTCTTGCTGGAATAACTGCAATCCGACGTTAATGTTGAACAACGGGACAGCAACAGCGTTAAGAATTTCGTTCCTATATCGCTGTCCATTCAGATTACATATGATGAAGATCAACTGCGTTCGATGGTGCAAGGAAAGTCCTGCCCAAACCATTACACTACCCCTTTCGACACGGTCGCACTCCCGCACGCAAGCATCAGAAACCGTTCTCCTCGTCGGCGATACACTCTTGATCTTCCATCAGCGCGTCGTAGACAAAATCGTGATTCATCACTGAAATGAACTGTGCTCCAACGCTGCTGAGTCTAGCGAACACGCTGACGTACCCATTCCATTCTGACGGTACGGTGACGTTGGGTGAGGATTGATCCGTCGTATGGACGCCTACTTCGGATGCCGAGTTCAGCGAGTATGTTGCGGGCAGTTTATGCACTGATTCTATTGTTAGTTCTACCAGGAGTAATTGCTACTGTCCTCGCCACCGGAAGGAATAGTCCAGGCACATTAGACATAAAAATGAGAAAGTAAGGAAAAAAATCGGAGAAAGCTGATTTTTTTTATATGTTTCCGGGACACACATTGCGGATAAAGTGTGAAAAGTCCCCGCGAATCCGAGTTGAGCTTTTTTAGTTATAGCGTTTTTTTGATGAAAAATTTTTTTTTTTTTAAAATTCGACCCAGCTCCATATATCTCATTCTTATTCGCCTTAGTAGGGTGAGAATCATAAATATCGTGCTGAATTATATTGAGAATACATATCCCCAACAGAAAATGCCAACTTTGTACCAATCCTCACACTCAATGGTGAAATATTCACGAAAATGTACAAAATTACGAAAAAAAATTTATTGTTTTCATACACACAACGGTACACAACGTCCATTAAATCAAACCTACGACTACTTTGGGAGCTAAATTATATATCAAAAATTGCAGAAAAGCAGTGGCTTTATAATGATATATAACAATAGTCATTTATTCCATAATGAACTGGTGAAACGTGTGAAATATTAACCATACCCCCTAAACTCAAATTCAAACGGCATCGACTTTTCTCATTCAAATACCGTATTATAGCATCATTGTTTCAATTTCCATGTTCGATTAAATCACATATTGTGGTGTTCGCCTACACTCAAGATGCATTGGCATGTAATGTGTGCACGCCCTTGATGTGTACTCATAAACAAATTTGTATTGTACAGACAACGTCATATTTAGGGGCAATTGGTTCGATCATGGCTGGTAGCGGCTTGGATGAACTTTGGGGGACTGTTTATGCTGGTGGGTCAATCCATCATTTGATCAGTGGTCATGCATATTCAAGAGCAGTTCGTGCCCATTTGCTAACACAAATTGCCATTACAAAACTTGTGTTTGAAGAAAGCCGAACACTAGATAACATAGACTGCACAGAAGTCAATGAAATATTCTGTGGACTTGCCAGAGGTGACTGTACAACAGCTGACGCTGTCAATCAAGAAAGTGTCAACCATCTGCTGTCAAAATTACACGAACTGCTCCAGAATGCGTCCGTAGGACGCACAGGAAAGCTTTGGGTACAATACTACGAGCAAATAGGTCTTCTCCAGTTGTTCTTGAGAGCAGAGCGCACAGGCGACTGGGAACTCCACACATATTGTGTTCGCAATATGATTCCAGTATTTCACGCAGGTGGTCATTTTGCATACGCAAAAAGTTCTCATCTCTGTTTGCAGCAGATGAATAATGCAACAGGATGATTTGAAGTTGTTCACTGAGAAAGGTTACTTTACCATAAGGCGCTCAGATAAATTCTGGGACGGGATATATTCTGATCAGACCATAGAGCAGTGTTTAATGAGAATGTTCAAGCTCCCTGGTGGTCTCACACATGGCAGGGGAATAACCGATAGCACTGTTGCGAAATGGGTACATGGACTACCTCTTTGCCTTCCGATATGTAATGCTCTCGAAAATTTTGTTCATGTTCACACTGGTCATGGCGAACAACATCGGGATCTCCGTCAAAGTTCACAATTGACTGATGCCAATGATATCACCAAATTATTGAACTGGCTCAGAGTGCATTCCCCCTTTCAGAATAGAGATCCACTACAATTAGTCTCTATAGCGACCGGGCTTGTGGCCGACGAAACTCTGAACTGTGACCAAGTTCGCAAAATTGGTGAATGTTGCGTATCGAATGTTGTAAGCAAAACGTTCAACAGCATCAAACTACGACGTGTTGACACTGTGAAGTCTTTCGCATCGATGGCAAATAGCATCAAAGTCCGTGGAAGTAAGGTAGTGATTGACCCCACAATTCTGTTCAACCGCATCACATGTGTTATTCAGTCACAAGCAGAGATGGAAGAGTATCTCAAATATGAACTCGCCCCGAAACCACCAGCATTGTTTGATTCTGCTGGAATGAGGAAGACACAGAAAAGCACGCTCGGTAAGATCCTCAAAACATACGGTTCCGAGCAAACTAAAATCCCAGAACATTCTCTGTTTGTTGTAGATGGTGGATTTTTATTGAGGGCAGTTGTATGGCCTAAACAGTCGTCATATAAGGACATATGTACATCATATTCCAATTATTCCATATTATCTAGTGAGACATTTTGGGGCGAACGTCGTGGTTGTTTTTGATGGTTATGCTTGTACAATGTCGACAAAGGGCATGGAACAAGCCCGTAGATCTAAAGACAGGTATTCCATTGATATCAATATCTCACCCGAGTTACCAGCCACCACACCCCAATCCAATTTCCTTGCAAATGCCAAGAACAAAACCCAACTGATCGATCTTCTAATGCAGGAGCTATCTGCTATCAATATTCAGTCCAAGCAGGCCGAGGCTGATGCTGATGTACTGGTAGCCGAAACTGCACTTGACATCGCTCAAGATGACAACAATGTTGTCGTTGTGGGAACAGACACAGACTTGTTAGTCATTCTTACCTCTCGAGTTCAACCGGGATGTAATATTCACATGATGTATTCCATTACCCCAAACTTACTAGTTTCAGTTAGTGAAATAGCAACCAAAATGGGTGACCATAGAAGCAACCTCCTTGTAGCACATTCTATAAGTGGTTGTGACACTACTTCTGCACTCTTTCGAGTTGGTAAGAAGAAAGTATTCAGTACAATTGTCTCCGATGTTACTAGCGACTCACAACAGTATGTCAACACAATTTTGGCGGATGACTGTCCGATGACAGTACACCAAGTGCAGTAGCCGCTGCCGGGGAACAACTTCTCCTGATCTTATACGGGAGTAAAACTGTTTCCTCTCTAGACCAATATAGATATGTCACTTACAAGCGTTATGTAGCAAAATCTAAACTGAATAAACCCATCGACCTAGCCTCACTCCCACCAAGCAGCGATGCTGCACAACAACATGTCTACAGATGTTATCTCCAGGTCCAACAATGGCTGGGCACTTCGCTTCCTCCGACGGATTGGGGGTGGTCGCTAGACAATGGACTTCTTGTACCGACTGCAGCCACAAAGCCATGTGCCCCCGATAACCTACTGAATCTGATCAGTTGTGGTTGCAAGAGTGCTTGTACAAAAAAGGTGTGGGTGTAAGAAGGCAGGACTCTCTTGCTCAGGTTTGTGTAATTGCAGTTCGGATTCTTGTAACAACCACAGAAACACTGTCCTGTCGGAAATTTCTGAGTTCGATGAATAATATGTATATAGGTCATGTCATCTCTGTATATAGCGTTGATAATAGTCAATGTAACTTAATCCATGTTGATTGATTTGTACATTCTGTAAATATTATTTATTGATTTTTGTACATTCTGTAAATATTATTTATTGATCTAATGCTGCCAGACACAGACGTGTCTGTTCGGTCCCAAGCCCGAAAATAGTTGAGTTCTCATGCTGACGAATTTTATGCCAAAAGGGGAACTCGGCCAGAAGCAGAGGGGGTCTACCATAATGTCTATTTTGTAAGCAATGATAAAAGTCTTCAAATGGTGGTGGATTTTTTATCGTCTGTCCAACTAACATCCCGTTCTGTACTACGTCTCTTTGGGCAAATCCGTTAGGAAAATCGTCATTTTTTGCGTAAATCCGATACTTTTTTGTGAATTTTCAATAATTTTTCGCAGAAATTGTCACAGAATGCACATTTTCCTCTAGGTAAATGTATATTAGACATTATGTAGCTCGAAATACGCGTAAACAAAAAATACAGTTGGATCATTTCGAGGTTACAAAGTTCGTGCGATTTTTTTTGATTTTTTTCAAACGCGTTTTCGAAAAAAGGCTGTAGATAAAAAAGCTCAACTGGGATTTTAGGGGACTTTTGTCTAATCGTTCAGTGACATGTACTCGACATTCCCTGAAAAAATCAGCTTTCTCCGATTTTTTTTCCCTAGTGAAACCTAATGTTCTTGGGCTAGAAGCGATCCCGCAAGTGAGACGTCCTGATGTGTCGGTCTTGTGCAGGGGTCGTAACTCTTGGTCGACCTGAACGCCGTCGGTCGGCAGTAGATCCAGTGGTTCTATACTTTCCAATGAGACGGTAAATAGTGGCCACAGTGACTCCGAACTCAGCAGCGAGCTCATCTGGAGGTATCCCAGCCTCATACATACCAATGGCACGCAACCTCTGATTTTCGGTTAACCTTGGCATTTTTTAATATGTCGGAAGACAAAAACTAGCCTTTTTTCTCAATAACCCAGGCTCTCTAGCATAACATAAAAGAAAGAAAATCGTCGGTCACCCATTCAATTTGACCGTAGCAAAATTGTATACTGTTGGGTGGACAGCAACAACATGTCATTAAACTCTTTGCACGACTTCTTGTCCACAAACACGCAACAGTAGAACTATTATATTTCACCCTTTATGCTATTTTTTCACATTTGTTTCTATTATACTTTCTTTTTTGCCTCAGTACATATGTTCTTAACACACAGAAAAACTGAAACGAAACTGAGGTTTTTTCCTGAAACCGAAGCTGAAAAATGAAACCTCCCATCTCCAACATACCTAATAACAAAAATGTGGAGGGGGCTGAGGGAGGAGGGTTGATGAAAAGGCTGTGCTCTGCTTTGAAAGAAATACTGACAGTCTGTAATGCTAACTAAGGAATGAAAACCACTGGTAATGTTTTGTTATCATTCTACGTTCTGTTTTTGCATACACTGAATTTGATATGGGAAATATACCGAAACACCGCATCGATACGGACTCCATAGCGACAGCGAAAAACAGAACCGAACCAATCATTGGATACCGAAACCATCTGTATTTTCAATTTTTCAATTTTCCTACATTCGCTATTAGGAGTATAGCACGTATGAATCATCTTCGGTTACCCGGACTTTTGCCGGAGCAACTTTTTCGTGTGCAAAACTTTGGCTCCCTTCAGTGAGATCCGGCAAGTTGTGTACGTGCTGCATATATATATATATATATGCTATGGTATATATAGTGATATATGTACACATAACGCTATGGGTATATAGTATGGGTATGTGATGGAATATTGATGTGGAAGGTGAGTTTTCTTGAAAGGTTTCTCCGCGAAACGGTTGACGTTGCTATTGACGTCGTGACGCCATGATGCGCACGCGACGTCATGGAAACGTTGACCGCTGCTGTTGTCCACTGTACAATCTGATATGGCGTTATCCGGGTAAGGGTGTGTTGGGAGTCTCATTCTGGACTGGTCATATCGAAGTATTGTATGGGCGTTATATACTCCTGCAGCCCTTGGTACTACTAATCTACCTAATGCTTTGTACTATCCTATGACTGGTATAGATAGTACGTAATGCTGGGCCAGGCGGTATTGTGGGATGGGGGGGGGGGGGGGGTAATCCATGTTCGTCTAGTATTGTAAGGTAGTTCTTGGTTGTTTGGAACGTTAGTATAGGATGCACGGTCTGTACCCCTGTGGGTCTACTGTTAGCCCTCAGTACTACTAATCCACCTAATGCTTTCTATTATCCTATAACTGTTATTATCCTATAAAGGGATTCCATATCCAGACATTTTTCAAAGAGGGACTCTATATAGGGATTCCACAAAAGGGACTCCATGAGCGGAATTCCATAATTGTGATTCAAAGCTCCTATACAGATAGTCGTACCATCGACTTCCACCCAGGGTTGGGGTATTCGTATTCGGTATTCAGTCGTATTCAATACATTTTTTCAAGTATTCGAATGTATTCAGTATTCATGCAATTTTAAAATATTCGTATTCGTATTCGAATACAGTCAAATTTGATTTTTTTTTATTTCTTTTGTTTGTCATAAATACCAACTTATATCTGTTGATTGGATTCTAAAGGATTAAGAGATCCACCCTCTGAAAAACTAATTCTTCACCTAGAATCCCTTATACCCTTAATCCCAATAAGAATGATCAAATTATCATCCATTTACAAGAAATAATTTTGAAAAGTATTCAAGTACTAATATTTGTATTCATGAATACATTGTAAAGTATTCGTATTCGTATTCAAATACATTTGAAATTTGTGTATTCGTATTCGTATTCGTATTCATAAAATTTCAAAGTATTCGTATTCAATACATTTACAATGTATTCGCCCCAACCCTGCTTCCACCATGTCTTAAGCTGTCTGTCCCATATTAGCTTCCACTGTATTCAGCCATTAATATAATCTTCTACCACCCTTAGAGCCGTCCACGATTACTACTGACATGTAGCACTACTATAGATACTACGGTCAAGTCGTGGGACGTCCATAAGACAACCTACACTATACTTTGATACAAAGAATCAATCATACACCCCTGCAGTCTCATGATCTAGCACTCCGAAATACCCACAGGACAGTACAAAGCATTAGATGGTTTTATACGGCTAATAGTAGACCACCAAGAGTACATATCACACACTGCATACTACCGTACTAGACAGCCGTGCATTACCCACACTCCCACCCAACAATACGTGCATGACCTAGCATTGCGCACTACCTATACCAACTGTGGATCAGCACAACGCCTTAGATAGATAATGGCATGAAGGGCTAACAGAAGACCAACGGTACAGAGCGTACATCATACACTACCACACTAGACAACCATGGATTACACCACCCCACGTCACAATACAGCTTGCCCTATCATAACACACTACCTATACCAGTTACAGAATAATACAAAGCAATCGGTAGGTTCATACAACAAGGATTAAGATGGGACCTGCAGGGGTAAAGACCGTACTTCCTATACTACTGCACTAGACAACCATTCATTACCCCACCCCACAATACCGCTTGCCCTAGCATTACATACAACCTATACCAGTTATAGAATAATTTTCAAGTAAAAGGTGGATTAATCTACTAAGGGATAACAGTTGATCTACAAGGATACAGGGCGTACATCATAAACCACCACACTAGACAACCATGGATTACCCCCACCCCCACCTCACAATACCACTTGACCGCGCATAACGTACTACCTATACCATCTGTGGGCCAGAACACCGCAGGGGGTGGATAATGGCATCAAGGGCTAAGATGAAACTTACAGGGGGATATACCACCCAAACTATACTACTGTTCTAAACTACCAGGCATTACCCCACCCCACAGTACCGCTTGCCCTAGCATAACATACTACCTATACCAGTTATAGGATAATACAAAGTATTAGGTGAATTAGTAGTACTAAGGGTTAACAGTAGGCCCACAGGGGTACAGACCATAGAGCCTATACTACTGTTCCAAACAACCAAGGACTACCTCGCAATACCGCACTAGACGACCATGGATTACCCCCACCCTTCCCAAAATACCTCCTGGCCCTGCATTACGTATTGCCTATACCAATGATAGGATAGTACAAAGCATTATGTAGATTAGTAGTACCATGGGCTATCAGGGGACCTGCAGGGGTATGTAACACCCATACCATTCGACGATATCAATCCAGAACGAGAAACCCAACACACCTTACCTTAACGCCATATCAGATTGTATAGTGGACAACAACAGCAGTCAATGTTTCTATGACGTCGCGTGCGCATTATGACGCCAGGACGTCAATAGCAACGTCAACCGTTTCGCGGGGAAATTTTTCAAGAAAACACACCTTCCCCATCAATATTCCATCAAATATCCAATTAACCATACTATATACCCATAGCACTGTGTGTACATATCACTATACATACCACAGCATACTATATATGAATGAATCTTCATTGAATGAATCTTTATTTTTTGTAGTACACTATTATATGAAAAGTTCACAATGAAAATAAAGTATTATACAAGGTAATAATAGTCTACTGCATGGAAACGGCATAGCCATAAAGACTGTCTTCCTGCCGCTCCCATTTAAAAAACAAACAAACAAAAAAACCCCCATTTGTTCTGACATCAGAGTGGGAGGTGGGGGTGGTCGAGCTTAATTTTCTTTTTTTTCCCGGTCGTGAGAGTAGCATAGGTTAATGACCAGAACTGTACAGTTTGGGTTGAAGATCGATGTGGAGAGATACAGAGGGGTTAGTGATGCAGTCAGGACATTGTGGATTGGTGCAGGAAATGTTAGTCAAATATGAACTTAGTACGTTCTCTCTTAATCTGTTCTTGAATTGGGACCTATTGTACTGTTGAGTTAATGGAGGGATTTCGTTCCAAAGACGTGGGAAGGAATGGAGAGGTAAGTCGGATGAAAAAACTAGTTCTGGGCTTACGTATAAGTATTTTGCCAGACCGCCTTGTGTTCATGCCCGACGGATTATGGTATATTTCAAACGTTTCGTCAAAGGAAACACGTAATTTGTTATTGCGCCAGTCGTGCATGAATAAAAGCGTCTGCAGTTTGTAGAGATCGTGTAATTTTAGTATTCGACAGCTTTTAAAAAGTGGATCAGTATGGGATGTGTAAGATTTGTTCGCTATAATTCGGACAGCCTTCTTTTGCAAGCCACAAATCCTACTAACAAAGGGAGAATGTCCCCATACAAAAATACCATACGTTAAGTGACTATGGATTAAGGAAAAGTATAGTGTTCTTAATGCATGTAGTGGGAGAAATCGTTTTACTCGGTTTATGGCATATATTGCTCTAGCTATTTTTAGGCAAACGGCTGAAACGTGCTGCTTAAATTTTAGATTTTCATCCAAGAGGATTCCTAAAAACTTGAGTGTTGTTTCCTCTTGCTCATTTCCGATTAGTTGTATGTTTGTGTTATTAATGGCTATGCTCTTGTCTCTGGCAGTGTATAAATCACCGTGAGGGTGTAGTAATATAAATGTGGTTTTAGAAGCATTAAGAGCCGGCTTGTTAGCAGCATACCATTCCTGTATTTTCACAAGTTCAGAATTTGCATTTCCAGTGAGATCATTTACGTTATTTGTTGACACATATCCTGTGGTGTCATCTGCAAATGACAACATTTTTAATAATGTTGAATTGCTGATATCATTAACGTAAAGCAGAAAAAGGAAAGACCTAGGATGGACCCTTGTGGTACACCTGTAGTTGTGGCTTTCCCATCCGATTCATTATCATTGAATGGTACAAATTGTCTTCTTCCAGTTAAATAGTTTTCAAACCAAGATCTGGCCACACCTCTAATACCATAGTGGTGCAATTTTTTAAACAAAGTATTGTGATTAATTCTTCCGAAGGCTTTGGAAAAGTCTAGGAAGATGGAAAGGGTACAGTCCTTCGTCCTTTTGTCGTTCTGAGCGGCGACATCATTTATTAAGTGCAAAATGAGATATGTATAGTTGAATGGTGTTTTCTGAAACCAAAACTGATACCTGTAGATGATGCTTTGTTCATCCAAAAAATAGTTGCAAACGCACTTGCATTATTTTTTCGAGTATTTTTGAGAACGTGGGAAGAATACTGATTGGCCTGTAATTGTTAAATATGTGAGGGTCCCCGCTTTTGGATATGGGTATTATTTTAGCGACTTTCATTTTGGTCGGCACCACGCCCGTCGAGAAGGAGAGACTGATGATATGGGTGAGTGGCTTTGCTACTTCAAAGCTTATCTCTTTCAGTAGCTTAGTCGACATGCTATCACAATCTTTGGTCTGTTTTCCACTTTGGCTTTGAATACAGAGAATTACTTCTTGTTCATTGGTAGGTGATATAAAAAATGAGTCAGTGCAACTATTCCCAATGTATTCTGAGAAATGGCGTGATGGTGTTGGTACTTGATTACTTATTGATTTGCCAATGTTCGCAAAGAAAGTCTTATATTTATTGTCTATTTCTTTAGCATCTCTTTGCTTTTTCGTTTCAATCGATTGAACATTTGGCAATACCTTTTGTATTCGTCTACAATCTGAGGATTTCTGGACTTTAACTTTTTGACATACAGTATGTTTTTGTTGAGGGATGATTGTAAAAGTCCAGTTGTCATCCAAGGCTCACGTTTTGCAAATTTCTTTGGGATTGCCGTGGTTTTGATTGGAAATGCAGTTTCAACATGTCTATAAAAGATATTAAGAAATGAATTATGTGCTTCATTAGGGCAGTCAGTATTTAGTACATCCGAAAAATCGGTTGTCGAAAGAAGGTCCTTAAAATAGATAATATTCGTTCGGTTAAATGCACGTTTCTGTGTTTCAGCAGTTTGGGGAGTAACTTTGTCTGGCTCTTCCAAATAAAATGTTGCAAAGTGGCCACTTACATCTATAATAATAATACCCGATTTGTTTATCTTGTAGGCATTACTGAAGATATGGTCTATTAACGTTGCAGTAGAGTGTGTGACCCTTGTTGGTCTCGTGATAGCTGGTAAGAAACCGGCATTAAACATAGAATCAACATACGTACTGGTTTTAGAGTGATTTATAAAATTTAAGAGGTCGATATTAAAGTCACCCATTACATAAGCATTTTTGTTACTAAGGTTAATTTTCTCCAGGAGTAGGCCTAAATTAGACAGAAATAAATCGAGGTCCACTTTCGGAGCAGTATTGGGTCTGTAGATAATACCGACTATACATTTTTCATTTGAAGTAATTTCAATAAAGAATGATTCAAAAACATGGGGAATGAAGATAGAGAGGTCCTTACATATTTTGAATGATAGATTTTCTTTTATGAATAGGCCAACGCCACCTCTACTGTC
This sequence comes from Pictodentalium vernedei, assembly GCA_031216915.1. Classification (NCBI taxonomy): domain Eukaryota; kingdom Metazoa; phylum Mollusca; class Scaphopoda; order Dentaliida; family Dentaliidae; genus Pictodentalium; species Pictodentalium vernedei. The sequence goes on from CM062292.1 coordinate 98,866,880, forward strand.
GTCATTGGAAGGGCGAGAACTGTAAATAAGTGGATGATACCCTTCTAGCTCATAACTTACTTCTTCTTTGATACTAAAAGTTTCAGTCATACCTATTATATCAAAGCAATTTTCGTTTGCCTGAAGATCACATAGTAAGCAGCGAAGGTTTTCAAAATTGGCATTTAAGCTACGGCAATTAATATTAAAAAGAGACAGTAATTTATTTTTGACTGAAACATTATCTTTGAAGTCATTAGGTGTGTAATACCTGCAGCTCTGATTATCAATTGCAAAGGGTGGGCTTGGGTCATCGGTATTGTTCGATATAGCGTCATTAAATTTTGGTACAAAATCAAAAGTACTATCTTTATGGATCTCATCAAAAAACATGTTATTAGCCATGATTGTTGGGTAAATTAAAGAAGGCATCGTTGTGACCAACCATTTGGGAAAATAGGATATTCAGGGAGAAGATGGGAGAAGATGGTTATATCAAGATAGAAGGTCAAGGTCACCAAGTTCAAGGTCAAGATCACCCGCACGGGACCCCGATAAAGTCAAAATGATCGATGATCGATGGGTCAAGCATATATGAAGCACGCACACAACTTGCCAGATCTCGCTGAAGGGAGCCGAACCTTTGCACATGAAAACGTTGCTCCGGCAAAAGTCCGTTTCCTATGGGAATTTAACACTAGCTGCTCCGGCAAAAGTCCGGGTAGCCGCCAACCGAGGGCGATTCATACATGCTATACTACTGCTATTTATATAGCATCGTTGGGGCTCCACAGCAGCTGGTGTTCATTTTCATGAAAGAAGTGACTGATTTTCTTGGAGCCGAGCAATTGTTCTGAAGTCATACTAGACTACAGCATGTACATCTCCAGTTGCTTTGCAGTGATTTCTAGTCAAGTCTAGGCTGCCTTAATAGGCAGCCAAGACTTGACTAGAACTCACTGCCAAGGTGATTTGTCTATTGTCAGCAGAACCGCTGAATGATTGTTTGTTTGCAAATGCTCTGAGATCGCAAAAAACACGAAATAGGACTTAAAGGTTAAGGTGTGCTTGGAATAAGTCACAACATTACTGTAAATATGATTTGTGTTGCCAAAAGACTGCTAATATTGAGAACACTAGCACTGGCATTTGTGGCACTGTGGTAGAATGATACAAGAACAACTTGTTCAGTATTTTCCTGGTGTTAATTCCCTTTTTGGTTCTATCAGCATATCTCAGTCAAGTTAGATAACGAACACCGAACCGGTACCGCGGTATACTCCCCTAAAAATACCGAAACCAATTCCGAACTCAAAATTGCATTACCGCCCATCTTTACACTGAACATGTACCAACTATATACTTACAAACACACCTCAAAGGAGCTGTTGGGTAGATAACTTTTAAGTGTGGAAAACAAAACTCTGTTCCAGTTATATGCTTCAAAGATTCTCGGAATCCATCACCAGTATCACCTAGAAGACATTTCTAAAACAAGAAGTATGCCAGTCAAAAATGCAGATCATGATTATTTATTTATTAGGGTTTATCGACACTTTAACAGCCAAGGTCATATCGTGTCGGTGACAGTTTTACGGGTGGAGGAAGCCGGAGTACCCGGGGAGAACCACCGAGCAACGACGAGCAGCTGCCAGCTCCCCAACATCGTACCTCCGCACTTCATCACAGACAGGGTTAGATTGGTTGAAGACATGCGTACCATTGACGCGCAGTACGCCTTAGTACACGGCACCATCGTGCCCCCATGTGGACAATCGGGGTGAAGTGCCTTGCCCAAGGACACAACGCGGGAGTCCGAATCGATCGCTCAGACGGTTACCACCCAAGGATTAACGGGCTCGACGTTACTTAATTTCGGTGATCTGACGAGAACGCGGATCACGGTATTAACCCCTTGAGTCTAGTCCAAGCATGGCCTGAAAGATTGTATTTTACTTTGTTAAGTTTTGTACGCCCTTTCAGTACAACATTCTTCCGATACCATCAGTGGCGAAAATAAATGGCCGATAAAAATCATTAATTTTCGAAAAACGAATTTGTTTTGTGATAAAAGATTACACTTTTCTGAGAAGAATGTAAATGCCAGCAGTCTAGTCTGCCGCAGATAGCTCAGATGAAAGGAACCCGCGTTCTTTTTATTTGAAAAATCCATTTTTTTCCCCTAATTTGGCCAAACTATGGTCGTCCCGATGGTTCCGCGCACCCCTACCTCCGTTGATATCATTCTTGCCGAATGGGTGATGCAGATGATACAAACATGCCGTCAAATGTCCTGTATGTGAACTCCCATTGATCACAGAGATGCAAAATTTTCGCCGGGTCCGTGTCCACCTTGGATCATTTCCCGGTAACTTTTCTTGACCCAGTCCGCACCTATTGAAATACCAAAAATGGTTCAAGTCCTCTCTCACTGATACTTCTTGGTGTCATTTTATGGTTTTGCCTTCACTTTCTGGGAACTTGAACCTTTAAAAAAGAGTACCCAGGATGCCCAAATTGGCAGGGCCGGGATATAGGGTGCAGGGCTCGGAACTTTGGATCCCCGAGCGAGAATCAGCAGTATATGTTGCCCGTTGTATTGGAAACCCCTCGTGTCGCCATAACCCTGATGGGGGAGGAGGGGTAGCCCAGGAAGAGTACATCACATGACCGATTGGAGGCGAACTAGAGTAAACGTCTTCATAACGTAATATGCCTCAACAAACTTCCGGTCAAGGAAGATAGCTTTATAGGGTGACACACCTAGTAGGCGGGGCTCAGATGAGTGGAGAGATCGGAGTCTATTCGGTCGAGGTCAGAGGTCCGGACAGGGTCAGAGACGATATAAGAGTAGCTAGGACCAGATGGGTTGCTAGGGTAGTAATAGCCAGAGTAGGGGCGGGAATGGGTAGAATGAGTCAAAAAACGAGGATTCTGATGAAACTCGAGACAGCAAAGATACCCCCACTGAATCGAACATTCCTTCTGGATGCCGCTCAGCACTGCAGCATGTATATAAATGCATACAGCACTACATTCTACTAAAGATACTGGGCTTCACGGTAGTTTTTGGGGTCTTTTTCGGTACTTCTAGTCATTGAGTCGTTCTCAGTAATTCAACGTACTTCCACTGAATCGAATACTTCCTCTGAACACATCTATATTAGAAGTTACTAGAGCTCATAGCAACAAGACACCATGGATACTAAGATGGCGACCTCCATCTTACAAAATGGAAACGCGTGTTACAGAACAATGCGCACTGGGCACGAACACCATTGTAGAACGCCAGAACACTGCTACCAAATTTCGAGAAAACTGATGCATAAATGAGACCAGAAGCCTGTGCTGGAAAAAATTGTTTCACATTTTGTATTTAATGTTTTTTTATTGGGAATGCCAGGAAGACAGCCGTAGTGTCTACGCCATCTCCCCGTAGTGCAATCATGTATTTGAGATAAATGTATGTTTCTGACTTGATTGTATTTATAGCATGTTGTACTACGAAATAATTTATTCATTCATTCAAGGTGGCTGGTGTTGTGCCCAATGCAGACAATCAACAATGGCCATAATAGAACGTTCTCATCTAGGTATGCACCTGAACATGCATTTGAAAATTGGTCCTGATCGAAAAAGAACTGCCTGTTGTAACCCGTGCTGAACAAATTGTGGACAGTGTTCTGAAGAAGTCCAAGAAGGTTGCCATGTCGGTCATTATGTGCGGCCGAGCGTTACAACAATAGGGTGTTCTCCTCTACACATATTAATTCGCCCTGCGAATTGGTTGGTCACGTGGGTGGGGAGAGATAGCGGTCACGTGGGTGGGGTGAGACAGGCATATCTCTGCCAGCTGTCCCACACGATTATATATATCTGTACCTTAGTGGTGGGAGAAACCACTGGTGGGTCGAGAGGTTAGTGGTGGGAGAAACCACTGGTGGGTCGAGAGGTAAATATTCCGACAGTGTTCCCGGATCGTTGACAGTCGGTACGAACTTGAAATCTAACTCAATATATTTCCTTAAAACAATAACAATGGAAACGGGCCCCGAACGTTCGTTTATTATTATTATTATTTTCAAGAATTACTTTCGTTTCGTTTGCACACAAAAGAATATATGAAACCTAAAGGTACTTTTGCACAATGAAAATTGTAGCATCGTTGTCACCTTGTCGTACGGGCGGCCAACAATTTTTCCGACAGACTTGAACAATTTCGACAAGGTCAGGGTCATAGGACGCACCCCCTCTCTCCACCCCTTTAACTTGAGGCCAGGGACATATAACATTCTAGCATTAGTTTCATTAAAACGTTGGACGCCAGTGTAAATAAACTATGGAAGAGTATTGGTGCCACCAACACAAGTGATGGTCAGCATGCAGCTCTTCTGTCAGTCATAGTTACCGAAACTCTGCTGAAACAGCCAATTATCTATCTATACCTACCCTTTACCTGTCTTATCCAGAATTGAATACAGGTGAGCCCCCCCCCCCCCCCCCCCACTCCCATCGCCACCACCACAATACATTGTTATCCCCAAGACGAATAATATAATTTTCCAATACATTAGAATGCACGACAAAAAATTCCCCGACTTCCGATTTCTAACAAACTCTCGCCCTACCGATCAGAAACGAATAATACCCCCCCCCCCCCCCGCCCCCCCCCCCCCCACAACACCCGAACCTTGACATTTCTGCCAGCTCTGGGTAGGCCTCCTTTTTATTCATTAACGAACACTACAAGTGGAATATTGTTTCCGAATGAATACAACAGACCTCACCCATTCAAATGCCCAAATAAGAAATAATGGTCTTCTACCCCAATTCAACTTCCACCCCACCCAGCGTTTCTCCATTTCGAATCCAAGCGCACCAACACCCATAATAGATGATGATCGAAATGGAACACATCCCAGAAAAGCAAAGTGAAGAAGCGTCATTGTATGCATAAACAGTAAATACGCAACACCGTCGCACCTGATAAGGCCACCAAGTGTACCACAAAAAGTCGAAATTTCGAGATAAAAACCCCAACATTTCGAGATAAAAAGTCGAAATTTCGAGATAAAAAGTCCAATAAAAGGTCGAAATTTCGAGATCAAGTCAAAATTTCTAGATTTTAAGCCGATATTTCGAGATAAAAAGTCGAAATTTCGAGATTTTATGTCGAAATTTCTAAATTTTATGTCGAAATCACGAGATAAAAAGTCGAAATTTCGAGTTAAAAAGTCGAAATTTCGAAATTTTAACTCGATTGAAATTTCAAGATAAAAAGTTGAAATTTCGACTTTTTGGGTCTGGGGATTATTTGTTTATCATATCCCTGATACGCTTCCGTAAGATACATGTCGAGAGGAGTGGCGAAAAACCGTTCAGCTGCTCTATGCAACCGAAGCAATTTTCAAGAACACTTTTGAATAGCATATATACAGGTAAGTGAGTTTTATGCTGATTCATAATATTTCTAATGTGCTATTACCAACGCCGTGAAACATGAAAACGGCTCCTGTATCATGAGCTTTTGTTGCTGAAATAATACGACACCGAAATCTATTGATGGCGGCTGACATGTTTCTCCACACCGCAAGGTGCCGTGAATTGGGCCAGTGATTCGCATTGAAACCAGCGTTTGGTTTCATGCTACGCACGACAGGTCGGACTCGTATCCGATCCACTGAGCGTAGCGAGAGGAAACAACCCTGCTTATAGTTTGCGATGGTTTGTGCAAGTCTATTTCCGCCATCTCAAACATACCTCTGAATGTCAAACTCAGGGCCACCGAGAGCGAGGACGAGCCCCGGGGCAATGTGTACAACGGGAGTTACGGGCCCAGCGATGGGATAAGCGTGGGGGAGGGTGGGGGGGGGGGGGGGGGGGGTGTCTGAGGGTTCTCCCTCAGAAATTTTATTCAAATTAGTACTAGGAGAAGGTTTCATGCTACGCTCGATAGATCGGACTAGTATCCGATCTACAGAGCGAGGGGAAACAACGCCACTTGCGAGGGGAAAGAACGCCGCTTGCAGTTTGCGATGGTTTATGCAAGTCTATTTCCGCCATCTTAACCATTCTTCTGAAATGTCAGTCATGTATCATCTGGAAATCGATATATTCGTCGGGTTACCACATACGATTTCCGATTGTTATGTTTGACATGGTGATATTTACCTCTCATCGTGATAGCAGTTACGATTTGGGGCGTCGACGGTGGACAGGCTGTAACTCTTTCAATATTTTTTTCCAGTCGGCGCATTTTCGCCGGAAATGGAGTCCAAGATATAAATTCTCTCTTGCCAGTGATCGCGTACTTCCTTAAAAGCTAGATTTTATACTTAAACAGGTCTGGCAATCTAGAAAATCAAGGAGTGCAGAACAATTGCCCTCCTCAGATTGCTTTGGAGTGCAATTGCTCTTGAAGTTTTCAATGCAAAACCTTGTATGCTATTTTGGTTATATTCACTTCAAGGTATTGATATTGTGACTGAAAAATTGCACTACATTCAGCTACATAGTGGAAAAATTGGCACACACGTCTTCTTATTATTCAAAATGTTGCTTTCAGTTCTTATGGGACTGTCTTCTACACTCAAAATGTATCGAAATTTGACACAGAATGGGTCATGAATTATTGTGAATCAATGCAACATTGACAAAATAAGGCAGTCCCAAACAGGTCTGGTATTCCAGAACATCAAGGGATGCAAAAAATTGCCCTCAATTTTTTTCTGGGCGCGCAGCACTCCTAAAGAATGCCAGGCCTGTTTAGACTTGTTTGACACACACAGTCGGTCATTCAAATTGAGGTTTGTAGTACCCAATTCGAGCTGTTGCGAGGCTGGAAGCCCAGCACGACCAATATGGAGTACCGGTGCGGCACATACTAATTAAATAAGAAGTTGAGTCACGCCTACTACATGTATATTTGATGTATTCAATAATAAATTTCAAAGAAGTCTCGAGCTTTTCCTTTTCAACGACAATCACGACTGACTTATATTCTAACCACATTATCAAGGCATGTCTTCGACGAAGACATGCCTTGATGATGTTGTTGGACTATTAGCCATTTGAGACCTGAGCCTCCATCATTGGCACAAATCAAAATCACCCCCCCCCCCCCCGCATCGATCATCTTTGAGACGCCCCTCACTACTATATTTGAAGCAATGAATAAGGCGTCCCAGAATTTATTCATTTATAGGGGTGTAATTTAACTTTCAGAATCTATGGCGATATCATGACCGCAGAACCAGTATAAAGTCAAGGTTAGCCATTCGTTCATAGCAACGATGCACACTTTAGAAGACTGGGTTACCGGGTCCTACTGTACGAGTAAAACAGACCGTATTATGTACCCCGGTGACCAAGCTATGCTCCACTTCGCGGGGTTTCCACGGGGAATAGAACGCTAGAGAAAACCTCATGTTAAACTTAAACATGAGATGACTTGAAATGATCGTACCTTAACTTATTGCGGACCCGTGTAGCTCAGGATAGATGGTCTCTACAAATCGTTAATTCGGTTATGGCCTGGACCCACCAGGCCGCATGGGTATAGCGCGGTTGGATTATATTTAGCCTGGATGGAAAACCTCATGGCAGATATGAAAAACCCTGCAGGATTGATGTTTACTCGATTTCATTCATTAATGGCTGGAAGTCAGGATGAGATATTTGTAGTGATTACTTTTCGTCCGTGGTCAGCCAGTCGTTTGTGAATGTACTGTCCACGACTTCTTGAATCCCACCCGCGGCAACCGCGTTGTGTCCTTGGACACTTAAGGTGCACTCGTCTTCAACCAATGCTAACCCTGCTGGAGTTAGTATGTTGAGGAGCCTGGCGGTTGCTCGCCGTTGTTCGGTGGTTCTCTACGGGTACTCAGACTTCCTCCACTCGTAAAACTGTCCGACACAAGGTGGCTCTGGCTGTCAAAAGTGTAGTTAGACCCCAATAAATAAATAAATAATTAATTTTGTTTTTCTATTTTGTAGATTCTCAAGACATGACAAGAGAAATGAAAAACAAAGTGAACGGGTTTCAACCAACTGAAGGTGATTCAATGTACACCCTTCCCAGAAGAGAACTGTTTATTAAAGATGAATATTATAAAACCAAGAGTTGTTAATGTTATTTCACAAGAACTGAAATTATTTTGGGGACGTGACAACCGTTACTTATTCCCAGGCCTTTCTGCACCTGTCTGCGTGCATGGGTGTACGTGTGTGTGTTAGGGTGTATGTGTGTGTGTGTGTGTGTGTGTGGGGGGGGGGGTATGTAAGGGTGTATGTGTGTGTGTGTGAAGGGAGTGGGTAGAGGCGCTTCGCGGTCGTTCTTGGAAGTACTGCATTTTTGTTCACATTATTTGTATAAATGTTACAGTCAGCTCCATGGAGAACTTGGTTGGGCGGACTCTAACCTGCGGGGAGGTATGGATCCGAACAGGCATTTTTTTTCCTTTTACACTCCTAAAGGCAGTATTTCTGTCCCTCTTTCATTAACATCCGTTTATTTGCCTACGAGTTTAAGGACGGATATGAAATTGCCGCATTATCTATATAATAATACCGGTACATCGATTTAAACCAGACCCTCCGCCTCCTCTCATGTTTCCCTCGGTGCGGAAAGGCCACGTCACGTTTGTTTCCACGACTGGTATCAAATACCTGTATTGCAGGTCTTCAATCCCGGTGGCGTTATCCTACATCACCTGACTTTATTTTCCTCTTACACCCTTAAATAGTATTTCTGCGAAGTTTAATTAAAATCGGTTTATTGGTCTAGAAGGTGTTTATGGACAACCAGATACGGACGGGAGTGTAAGGAGGGGGGGGGGGGGGGGGGGGGCGAGGGCATATAGTCAGTTAATGGCATCATTAATGAGATATTTATTTTCGATAAGTTACTCACGCGTAGCGTAATCTATTGCCGAGAGCAACAGGGAAAACGTTTCTTATATACTCCAAAGGCACGTTCTATTATGCTTCTTGTCGATTGTAATGCCTTGTTGTATTCGCGTTCGAGTTGTGGTCTAGCGTTCCTCAAAGTTGTTAGTATGTATCTGGAAAAGTGGTAGCCCGGATCAGCACTAATAATCCCCATGCCATTGAGGTCTCGGTCCTCAAGTCGTGTGCGAACTTCACTTTCCTGGAAGATTCTAGAGTCATGAGCAAAACCGTATCACCTGCTAACAACATCTATGAATCGCACAGACCATTTGACAATTTAGGCTATGTCACCCTTTCCGAGTCACCAAACGCCCTGCATGTGGGCAACCTGGGTTCGATATTTGCATAATGCGTCCCACCAATGCACCCCAAAATTCCTGGCATCCCTGCCATCCTTTCCATTCCACCTATACGGCTGTGGTCTCTTCTCGCGTCCTGGGAAACCATTTAACATGTCTTTCCCCCCGGAAAATAGCCTACATAACGTCTGCAAACATGCGACTGATTGTCGATTGCGACAATCCATGTAAGTCACTCATAACTACCTGGAATGTCCGGTAACAAAAAACCGCAGATCCATACAAACCTGAATGTTTATTAGTACAGCATGCATCCGCGAAGTTTGTCTTTACGAATCAACAGCCAAATCGGATATGAGACCTGCAGTCGTCTCTTTTGTCAGTCGGAATATCCCAAGACATTTCCCGTAATTATACATGTCGAGAGGGTTAGTCCTATCAGAAAAAAATCGTGCTGGTCGAATGCCGTAGTCATTCTCCTTCCGCTGCATTTCTTCAATTTCAAAAACTCACAGGACATCCATTTACCTCTGTATTGCAAGTGTCACAGTGAAAGTGCAATAAAAATTTGCACATAAAGTTAAACATCCGCTTGGACATGCCCCAAGCTTGTTTAGGATTTTAGTCTAAAATTGCTTGGCTCAGTCTCGGCTTAGACATTGTCTAGCGTGAGACAACTGTTATGAATATTGTTTAAATCTTAGACCGTGCTAAGCCAACATTCGACGCCAGTCTACTTAGACTTTCGTTAGACTTTGTTTATGAATCTCAGCCTAACTGTGCACCACTCTCAAAAGGATTTTAATTTTAAACTTCTCTAGCTATCTCTCTAAATATATTGATGTGTAGCTATGTATGAAACCACTCATTTCCTGTATACATCCATTAAGATTTACTTCAGGGACATCATTGGGTGCATTATTGTCAGAAATTATAAACTGCGACAGTAAGAATGACTCTTGATTTACATAGAGAATTAGATAGCTTCATCTGTAGTTGTGCCAGACTTTCGATATACATATACACTTGAATGCACCTGATAGGAAAAAAATGAGCAAAGTTTTCACTGTTGCTCAATTAAATATTCATTGAATAAACCAGTTCCCGCGCACAGTATTTGTGCTTCTTCATCACTTATCGCGTACATGTATTTTAAACGAACCTCCCGCATACTGCAACTTTAGATCGTCGGTTTGAGGTGGGTGTCACAAATCATCCAGAAAAAAAAGTATTAACCGATGGGCGGGTGTCAACTATGACAAAAACAAAATTCTAGTCCCGTCTCTGCTAGAGCTGAAACGGTTAAGAGGTTTTCTTGATCAATTAATCACCTGGATTAACCTTGGTTAACCTATTAATCACTTGCCCAAATAGAGATCTGAATAATTGCCATACTGTTGATGATTTACAGCATGAACTCCTTACCCAACGTAACAAACAAAACCGACTAGGCCTATATACAAACATCTCCATTCAAATTTATTATGTTTTCATTTTTTGTCCCAAAACTTAGCTTATGACCCCTCGTTGGAACGAGCTCGTTCCGATGATGGTCATAAGCTATGTTTTTCAGTCAAAAATTTTAATTTTTTAGTAATGCATCAACTTATTTTGCAGGTATCGTCTGCTACACGCAATGGGTAAAGGGTTAAGAATGACCGTTTCCAGCCATTGATACAGTATGATGATCATGCAAGTAAACAAGTATGTCAGCAAGTAACTTGCATGCTTTTCTCTGTCTCATATAATTGATGTGAGTCCGTGTGACAATGTTTGCCTGTTTTGGAGCAAGTTTGTTCCTTTGTTAACCCATATAATACAGTAGTTCAAAAGTAACGGTTAATCGATCAATTATTTTTTGGATCAATCAAGATGTTGATCATTGATTAATCAGTTAACCGTTGCAGCTCTAGTGTCGGCAAGTTTTTCCAGAAACAACTCCCAAAAGCTCCCCCACTGCACAGTCACCCGAAGTGAACAACAAACAAATATTCTATAAACATATTTATTCAGAGAGTAAATCGCTAACTTGTGGAGTTCCTCGGGATTGATCCCTGAGGCTTATACTATTTACATTATATACAGCTTCACTGGGAAAGTTGCTGATGTAATGGGGTGTTTCTTCCTATCTGTATGTGCCGATGACATTCAGTTGTACTTGTTACTTTGTCATTAAACCTTCAATTCGCCCCCTGAGTTCCAATGTGTTCTATGTGCCTGTTGGCACATAGAAGACATTGGAACTCAAGAGGCGAATTGGGTGTGATAAAAATGTCAGTTGTTAAAATAGAAGATTGTGTAATTGAGCTTTGTAGCGTGTCACGAACTTAAAATGAATGTTGACAAGACTGAGATATTGGTGGTATCGCGCACCAGAATGCCGTTAGGTTTTCAAATGAAGTCATCTGAAATTGTACACAAATCGTCACCAATAGTGCTCTCAATGTTAAGGGATATGTGACTCTCGCCTGTCATTTGCAGGCGTTGTATTATGCAACTTCGGAATTTGAGCCATCTTCGTCGATATCTTTTCTGGAGTCTTATTACCTTGTTCTATGCCTTTATTTCAACCCACTTAAGATTTTTTTCAAAAAGTACTGCTCGGAGGGGTATACCTCGGGGCAGCTACTAAATAACGAAAACAAATGAACATAAACGAACACAAACGAATACAAGTAGAAAATGGCAAAATACGGGCTAATAAAAGTTTAAACGGGGTAAAGGGTGTGTGTACGGGTATGTTTTACTCATGTGTGAAATTTTATCCACTTTTGATGAGTATTTTGGTTATTAAGAGGATTTAAATGTGTTGCATGACGCAGAACTTGTGTTCGTAAATTTGTCGCAGTTGACCTGCCCTACTAAATATCGAAAACAAGAAATTATTAATTAGCTGTCAATATTGAATCGGATTTGCGCTTGCATAAATGGTTGGTTTGAAGTTTTGTCTCTTTTATATTTTATATATTTATTATTATTATTTTTTAACTGGGATCTATTTTAATTTTCTTTGTTGCCTATCTGCTATGTTTGATGTTTTATTGTTTGTGAAACAATTCTACTGATGTTGAGAGGGACATTACAAATTCAACAGAAGCTACATTTTAACGTTCATGGCCAAATTTCGAGCAAAAGTGTTGAATGCTCGAAAACACAATCACATCATTCCGAAATCATGGATAACAACAATTGTGAAAGCATAAACAATATTATAAAGCTGGAAAACAATTGGAAAGTTCTCAAATTGACCGACCTTACTGACAATTTACAGGACATTGTGACGGATCAGTTACGAGATATTCGCGGCGCACTGCACGGTTGCGGAGATTTTGATTTGGCCGACCATGCAGTCGCCTTGAAAGTCAAGCAAGAAACTTGTGTTCGAGGGAGATGTGCCACAGTTTACACAATAGTCGATACAAGTTATTATCTTTGAGAAGGGTCCACTAAAGCAACCTTGCACGCATCCTAAAAATCTTTTTTTTTTACATAAGAAGTTTTATATATGGTGATGGTGTACATACAAATGCCCAATGTAAGTATCAAAATGCGGTAGGTTACACAATTTTTTTTGTGGTTGTCCAAGAGGACGGATTGAAAAACAAGAAGAACAAGAAGAAGACAGTTGACTTCACCATTTTGCGAGTAGAAATTATTCAATTAACATGAGTATTCAATTAGCTGATATTTGGTCACTTCTCCGAGAAAACTGAACATTTCTTCTATTATTATATCTTGTTTGAGTTTGACAGATCCCGCAGATTAAATGCCTGTATTAAATACATGTAGTTGTGTCAGCTGTAGTTAACAACTTGTGCGTGTAGGTATAAGACGGCCTGATCCGAAGACGGGCAACTCCCCAACTATGGGTCGCCTTAAGACAGGAAAGGACTGCAGTCGTATTAAATGAATTAATAATTAAAGTATAGGTAAAAAAACGCAACCTGGGGTCGAGAAAAAAATCACAGCCATGGTCTTCTGTAGGCCTGTGGGGGGGGGGGGGGGGTTCTTGTTTGGTACTTACAGGCATGAGACGGTCCAATTCAATGACGGGCAACTTCCCAACAATGGGACGACCTAAGATAGGGAAAGACTGCAGCCGTACTAAATGAATAATTAAAGTACAGATAAATTTCTTCAAGTTCTGTAAAAGCACCGAAATTATTAACCGACTGCAGGTGTGTGGGAACGGAAAAAATGAAAATAAAAAAGACAATTTTAAACCAGCCATGTTAAATTTGTGTTGACATGCCGGTCCAAAGCCCGGGTAAATTGGTGATGAGAATTGTCATGCAAGTAGTAATAAATATATAAAATATAAAAGCGACACAATTTCAAACCAACCATTTATGTAAGCGTTAATCCGAGTCAATATTAACAGTTTATTAATTATCTACTGTCGTTTCTTCTGCGTCTAATTAACGAACACCAGTTCTGCGTCACGCAACACATTTTAAATCCTCTTAATGACCAAAATACTCATCAAAAGTGGATAAAATTTCACACATGAGTACAATATACCCGTACACACGCCCTCTATCCCTTTTAAACTTTTATTAGCCTATATATTGCCATTTTTTACTTGTTTTCGTGTGTGTATGTTTGTTTTCGTTATTTAGTAGCACCGTACCTCGGTATCGGTTCGGTATTCGGCATCTGAATTGACTGAGATTTGCTGATAGTACCAAAAGGAATTCACAGCAGGAAAAACAGAATAAGTTGTTGTAGTATCATTCTACCACAACGCTATAAATGGCACTGCCAATAAGATCAACAGTGGTATTCTTTTTCGACCACAAATCATATCTACAGTAATTCTTTGCCTTGTTCTAAACGCACCTCAATGTTAAAAGACTTTTGCGATCTCACAGCATGTGCCCTGGCCGTAACATCTCTAGGAGGTCCTGCTGACAATAGACAAAACACCTGGGCAGTGATTTCTAGTTGATTGAGTAGAAATTAGTGCTAAGCAGTTGGACATGTACAAGTTGTAGTCTAGTGGGAATTCAGGACAGTTGCCCAGTCCATTGCGAGTTAACAAAACTGAAAAGAAAATCAGTCACTTCTTTCAAGAAAATGAACCTTTCAACTGTTATCAAACATCAACAGGGACTTATAAATAGCGAAGGTAGGAAAATTTGAAAATTCAGACGGTTTCGGTATTCAACGATTGGTTTGCTTCTGTTTTTCGGTATCCCCATGTTTTCGGTATCAGTTCGGTTTTTCGGTATATTGTCCATCTCAACTTGCCAGAGTCATATATTTTAAAACTGCATTTCATTTGGAATACGATTGCTCGCACCATCACAGGCTCTAGGTGCTAACCCCTCTACTAAATATATTGCATTGGTTTTCAGTGGAGCAGCGGATTGTTTACTAAATTTGGATTTTGTTCTTTGAATGTATCCGAAGTTTGGCTCCTGGGTAATACTGACAATTACGAAACCAAAAAGTAATTTAAACTCTTCTTAACAAATTAGACTGCGTATGCGTCTTATCAGTATACCATACTAGCGAATAACAGACTTTTTGTCCTAGACTGTTGAATGCTTTACCAGTTGCTTTAGCATCAGGCATCAGAACACATCAACCTTTTGGCAAATTCTAACTCTTTATAAGGAGTTAGAATTTGCCAAAAGCCTTTCTAAAAAGGTGCGATTTCCGATTCTGTAATTGGTAAAGCATACGCATTCTAATTTGTTAAGGAGCGCATAAATTACTTTTTGGTTAAGTAATTGTCAGTATTACCCAGGAGCCAAGACTTGGATGCATTCAAAGACCAAACTCCAAAATTTAGTGTACATGTGGTAGTCCCATCTTTTCCCACGTATGCTGTGTTATTATGGTCATTTTATTTATCTTACTATACGCGCTTCAGAGCACTACTATTCATGTGCCACATCAATGACTTGCCAAACTCAGTGAAATCACAAGTAAGGTTATTTGCCGACGACTGTCTACTCTACCGGGAAACAAACACCTTTGAAGACCACACTAAACTGCAAAACGATCTTGGAATCCTAGAAACTTGGGCTGCCAAATGGGGCATGAGATTTAATGCTAAAAAGTGCTACACCATGAGCATAAGAAAGAAAAGCCAAAAATTCTACTCTCTAAACAACCACAACCTATAAGTAGACTCCCACCCTTACCCGGGAGTCCAAATTTTTAACGATCTGAAATGGACAACCCACATAAATCACTTTACCAAAAAAGCCAATTCAATCCAGTTAAAATTAGAATTCCTGTCATGAAAAGCGCACAAATAGCACATCGATCTGCGCGTTAATCTACACGTTATGATCATAGTAAGGCTATCAAATTCTGTACATATGGTCTGTGCTCAAGCAGTGTTTCAGCCAATGGACCTCCGGGTAACCCGGAGGTCCATTAGCAGAAACATTGTCTGTGTTTTCTATGAATAACCAGGAGAATCTGCCTTGCTTTGGATGCCATTCGATATGGCAATTCCTACAAGCAATTAAGCCTAGATAAGCGCACAGTTCATGACAGGACTTCTAGTTTTAACTGTAACTGCGGAAACCCTGCTCACAGCCCCGAAGAGTGTCGTAAAACCACATATACAACACTGGTTCGCCCCTTGCTCGAATATAGCGCATCGGTTTGGGAACCATACAGTAAAACCGGCATCATGAATCTTGAAAAAATACAAATGAAAACAGCCAGATTTATTACCAGAAATAATAAATCCAAAGGAGAAGGCTGTGTAACTGATATGCTCAGAAAACTAGATCTAATGTAACTGGAGGTCCGTAGAAAACACCAACGACTGAGCCTATTTCACAAAGTGGTAGAGGGGTCGATCCCAGCTATACCGCCTGACAAATACCAAACCAAGCCTCGCCCAAAACGGCGTATTAAAGCCCCAAAATTTACTTCTACTGTACAAATGCTGTAGAAAAGTCACAAATTAATAATATAAGGGCATTTAACATAACACATCCACAATCAGAACAATACAGACAGTTCTTCTTCCCAAGAACTATCATTGATTGGAACCATCTAAAGGACACCAATGTAAACCAAGCCGACATTGAGAGCTTTAAGTCGTGCTTGGTAAAAGAGGACACCTTTCAAGCTGCGCCCTTCTACACCCTTCCTGTTAAAGCCAAAATTGGAATCTTGACGTATTCTACAGATGAAGTAATGCTTCATGTATATAAAATCAGCTTATTATTATTATTATTATTACTATTATTACAGTTAAAACTAGAAGTCCTGTCACGAATAGTGCGCTTATCTAGGCTTAACTGCGCGTTGGAATTGCGCGCAATTGCCATATCGAATGGCATCCACAGCACGACAGGTTCTCCTGGTTACTCTTAGCAAACACAAGCAATGTTTCTGTCAATGGACCTCCGGGTTACCCGGAGGTCCATTGGCTGAAACATTGCTTGTGCACAGGCCATATGTACAGAATTTGATAGCTTCACTTGGGCCATAACGCGTACATTAACGCGCATATCAACGTGCTATTTGTGCGCATTTCATGACAGGACTTCTAGTTTTAACTGTATTATTATTATTAATTGTGGATAACAAACGGACGTGACAACCGTTACTTATCCCAAATTCCTTGTTCAGCATTCTTTATGAACCGATGAAATCGGGTGATAATGAATATCGAATAAGGAACTCGAAATAAGCAATGATTGTCACGTTCCCGACAAAAATATCCAGATTTGTCCACAAAGTCAACTACTTTTCTGGTAAAACATCAAGAATCCATTTTCTGAAGACATTCATTTGCTTTCCATTAATCTCGTGTTGTAGGTCTGGATAAATCTCGAAGTCAGCTTTAACACCAAGATCCTTCAGTGTCTTGTTCGTGTTCTCGCCCCACTCAAAGAGAACTCTATCATCTTTTTGTCCCTGGCACTGAAGAAGAGGTGGCAAAGATGTAGATTCTTTATTCTTCAAGGCCTGTTTTGAAAGATAAAATAGAAACGTGAACATACAGTAAGTAGCCCAACCAGAAATGCACAGAACGACACACGCATGCGAATGGGCTAATCGATATGGCACGAGTGCCAGCACGAAAGGACAAAACGAGAGGCCGCAAGCCTAGAGTTTTATCCTTCCGCAATGGCACAAGGGCCATATCAATTAGCCTATTCACACGCATGTGTCATTCTGTGTTTATCACACACCTTCACGTCTATAAAAACAATTCTTAGGACACTCAGTAATTCATTTGACAAATATCAACAAAAACAAAATTTATCGCCAACCAAATTTGCGAGGGGAACCCATGTTACTATTCTGTCCCCTGAATTCCAATGTGTTCTATGTGCCTACTGGCGCATAGAACACATTGGAACTCAGGGGACGATTTTTAGCTATCGCTAGTGATTCATTTTGTAATTGTCTTGCACGATTTGTGGAAAATTCCAGTGAAATTTCGCTTCTATTTAAAAATAGTCCGTTAACAATTTCCGTTACGCACATATGTGCGGAACAGATTTTCATTTTCCGCATGGTTTAGTGTTGCTGTTGATGAGGATTTCATAGAATTCATAGATTTCAAGGAATCGAGGACAGGCACTCGGTGGCCCAAGAACTCAATTTTTTTTTTTACATCAGCTACTACCTCAACAACATAGCTTATCCCCCCCCCCCCCCCCTGTTGGAGGGAGCTTGCTGCATAGAGGGTTCATAAGCTATGTTTTAGGCACCCCATCAAACCCCGTTTTCGGCAACTGAAGATGCTCAGACAATGTTCGTAAAGCCACATAACCGCCGTGACTTTGTCTTTTTCTCCGATACCACAGTAGTGACTTTTTTCTTGCCACGATATGGGTGCTTTGATCTCAGAGTTAAGGACATTCTGTCTCAAGTTCGTTGAACATGATAAGTCGAGTTAATTTTATCTTACATCGCGCAGAAGCAAGAATCAGGCGTGGTGGGATGGGGTGTTGGCCCCCTCAATTGGGGAACTTGAGGAACCTTTGAATACTCCTTCACAAACATGTGCAGCGCAGGTTAACCCTTTACCTAACGAATCGCCCGCATCCACCCGCGTAATATGCAAATTTAGCAGTTGAAAAAATTAAATGTTTCAAAATATTTCAACAAAACCTCGTTGAGCTCGTTCCAAAGAGGGGTCACATGATATGGTTTTTTTTAAATTTTTTGAAAAAATTAAAAAAAATATATTTAAATTAATAAATTTTGATATCGTCTGCGTTGGGTAAAGAGTTAATTCCCCCATATGCAAGCACATTTTATTTATTCCACGAATGCCACCCTTTTCTGGCATCTGCTGAATACAAAAATATGGTCCTCTGTGTGTAGTTGTGTTGGGGGAATTATGGTGGAGATATCGTACGACGGACGCACCAGTGTTTAGACAGACAGACAGACAGACAGATAATGTATTTAACGGAATAAGGCTACAAGCGTTTACAGTACAACACATATCAATATGGTAAATATCCTTTACAAGTATGCTTTGCGTTGGGAGGTGCCATAGCCAGATTGGTGTCTACCTAGCAACTCCCCATAAAATGAATAATAAGAAATATATATATGCACAGACCAAAGGAAACGCATTTGCTACATGTAACGTTATTTACAATCATACTCGGCAGATTAAATGAGACTCGCTGGTGTGCAGTAGGCAGGGAGTTACAATCGTGTAAGCTTAGTAATTTTGAAGTGGTATTTGAAGAATAACAATGTGCAAAATTACTATTGTACAAAACCATTGTAGTTGGTTTGTTGTCATCTCAATCTAGTGGGGTTGGGGTGCTTGGAAAGCAGCGTGGATATTCGAGATTACATTCTTGACAATAGGGATTATCACACTGGACGCTTGTGGAAAATGAAGTTAAGAACTGTGATGTGAGCTTTTTCTGAAACTCTGCTCTATTTGAGATATTTTGAAAAGTTTGTTTTAGATAATTCCATAGTCTTGAGTGGGGTATTGACTAAAATTATGTTTTTTGTATTTTACAGCATGGAACCTGATGCCCTAGTCACAGCAGATTAGTTGGATACTATGGACCATGATATCAAGCGGGCTGAAGGTATGTCATGTCCAGTTAAGATCTCTAATTAAAAGAAACAATTTAAGCAGTTTAGTGATCTGCAGGACCACTGGGACAGGTTCCATCAACTATTTATCAATTTATTTAAATTAGACAATGTGGAACTAAATTTTAAAGATGTAATATGTGGACTGGGAATCTTCGTTTTGTACTAAATGTATGTCTCAAGACGTACATGCTAAGATCATTGTGGTGAGGGTTAAAAAGTTAAAAAGATCACAATGTTGATCGTTGTAGAGTCTGCATGCCGAAAAGGCGCAAAGTGATCCTTGTGGAGTCTGCATGCCAAAAAGACTGCTCACTTTGAGCCTGCTCACAAAGAAGCTCAGGCTCAGAGAAGAGTGGCTGCAGGTACTCTTATGCCATCATCACAAGGGGCAACTCGCCCACATGATGAGCAAATGTTCTTTGCTAATGAGGATAAAGATGTCTATGTATCATCGCAGATGGTCCCAGTTGGGTTTCTGTGAACACTTTTAAGACAAAACAGTACGCTTTGCTAAACAAGATTTTGCTCAATTTCAAACCAATAACTAACAGGTGTTCAGACATTCTCAGTGTTAGATGATAGTCAAAATTTGTAGGTTGTATGTCAAGGAGTGATTTTATTCTAAATTTAAGGTTTACATCCACATTGCTTATATCTTGTGGTTTTGCTATGGGAGTAGCTAACCCGATTAGTAAGATCGCACAGCAATGTATATTTTTTCTGTTGATTAGACTAGCAGGACAATAATTAACAGAGTTTAGTTTTCACATTTTAAACCACTCATTGTCATATTAGCACTCTTTTGTCCACGGTGTCTTATATTTTTGTTGGAACATGGACAAGATGATTGTTATATTCTTGATGTTGGTAAATCTCTGCACCGAGTTGGAGGAAGGAATAATGTGATATTTGACAAAGTAAAGGATAGTTATGTGGTTAACAACGAGTGGACATTAACCTTTGTTATTGACTTAAAGCCATTTGATAATTATTTGAAAGTTGGTTTCCACTGAAGCTAAATCACTGCAGAATCACTTTAAGGCAATGCAAAGTTTCTTACAAGTAGATCATTGGTCTCTAGATAAGGACACACGTCCTTATAATACTTTAGTTGTGGTTAATAAACTAAATACAGAAATGGATTTTATGTCTGATCAGATAATCACTGATTATTTTGATTATCAAAATCCACATGATGTTCAATCATGCAGATCAATTTTACTGTTTAATGGTGAAGCTCTTGACTTCCTTTACAGAAGAGTTTCAGAATCAGATTTAGACAACAATAACAGTAATCTACACAGACTTATGAGTATGGTGGAACCCAGTTAATTGAATAGCTGCTTTGCCAATGGAAATTATTCAATTAACAGGAGTATTCATTCAACAGGGATTGTGTCACTTTCCTGTATTCTAGAGATAAACTTAGCATTTATTCTATTATATCTTGTTTGACAGAGCTCCATGAGCTCTGGCAAACAAAATATAATAGATTAAATGTCTGTATTGGATGTACTGAGGTCAAATAGGTCTATAAACATAGGAAAACTGGGGAGAGTCAGGGTAATTTCTCGACAGGTTACAAGATTTTTTATTCAATTAACAGGAGTTTACTCTACAACCTATATTCAATTAACAGGTCAAATTTGTACTGAAGGTGTGGGAAATGGTTTTGTGTTTGGAATTTATATTCAATTAACAGGGATATACAATTAGGAGATATCGAATTAAGTGGGTTCCACTGTAATTAGGTATACATTCAGCATACCTTGAGGAAAAGTTTGTCTTTGATAAATATTACCCACACTCAAGTTAGAGAAAATAGACATGCTATAGAAAATATGGTAAATATGATTAATATTTTAACTCAACAGATTAATGTTATATTTGACAATCATGAAAGATGAATAACGTTTTTAGAGTTATATGTTTCAGCTTACCATGAGATTGAACTGATGATAGCCCAGGTAAAGTTATTGTTGGGAGGAGAATGACACTACCTCCAACAGTACATTCACAAATAAATACCTTATTCAGTTTGAAATTAACTCCTGATGTGGTTGGTCCACGTTTGTTCACTCAAGTTTTACTTAAACTCTCAGATAACCTGTGTGATAATACTAAGTTATCACTTGATCACTTGGACCAGCGAAAGTGACTTTTCTAGCCAGAAGAGAGAAGAAAAGAAAAGCAAATTGGCATGAAGACATTCATGCAACAAGCAAATCCTGGATTCACCAAAAAGTTCTATTGACAAATCATCACATGACCAAATACCAGAGACTATTTATCCAACTGTTACAAATGCTTACCCGATAAACACTTGATTCTTCATTTAAAAAGCTGGCAAATGCAGCTACGCCAGCAACTCGAGGAAAAAATCTGTACGCAAGGTGTAGTGCTAAACCTCCACCTTGAGAGAACCCACCTGGAAAAATAGATGAACACTTATTAATTCACTTTTATCACAAATGCAGACGATAGCAAAATTTATTATTTGACTATTATTTTTTAAAAATTGTCACAATTCAACAAAACCATATCATTTGACGAGCTCATTCCAATGAGGGGTCACATGATATAGTTTTGTTGAATTTTTTTCTTCTGCTGAATTTTGAAGTGGTGGATTACACGATGGTACGCCCGATTCATTAGCTAAAGGCTTAATAGCTAAATCTGTTGGTCACAATTTTTGATGTTTTTTTGAGCGCATACTACACACCCATTATACAATGTAGTCATGCGCGAGGAATTTAGTGTGCATGATTGATAAAAAAATGCTCGAGACGACCGAGTCATAATTCACCATATAAAAGTAATTTTTCGGAGGTGAATAAAACACACGACCATACCATTTTCAGAACATGCTGTCCCATCATATGCAATGTTTGTCCTCCCAAATCCACCATTTATGAATATTACTGCCAATTTGAAGCCAGCAAATTATGTTTTCGAACCAACATCACCACTTCAGTGGCTATTTGTCCTTGAAAAGAGGGCTGGACATAATTCATTTAACATATCTATGATGCAAGTTCTATTAGATGCCATTTAAATCGGTTGAGTTTGGTGAATCATATAGTTTTCTCCCAAAAACATGCTAATTCCAAAACCTTGTGTGAATAAAAATGGATAACATGTGCTCACCTGGAAATTCTAGAGATAACAACAGTGTGCAAAAATGGATAACATCGTGCACAAAATTGGATAACATGTCTGCAAAGATTATGAACGTTTAAATGGGCTTTTAGACAATATCAGATATCGTGACAAGAAGTGACATTTCAGTGTGAATATCAACAAGGCACATAATAAGTCCATAAGACTATGACGTTGCATGTAAAATACTATAATTTTCTCCTCCCAATGCCGTGAAAAGGGGAGCAATGAAAACCAGTGTTGATATAGATAAGTTTTGCAAATTCCTGTACTTAAGTGAAGTAGATTCTGCATTTTACGGTATTTAACCCATTCAAACACACAGGAATCTTTCAAAATCCTTCTCACTCCCAGCACACAATTAACGTATACTCCAGCAATGTAGGGGGTCGATTTAATTTGAAAATTTTGATTAGCATTTTGAAAAGATGGAAAAACTGCTGAAAATACTTTGGTCCACCATGTAAACACTAAATTCACAGAAATTATTAGTTTGCACATAATTTTTCAATGTTCTGATGGTTCCCATTTAATAGCCAACTGACTATTCTAAAATTCAAACAATTGCCAAACTATCTGATCAATTGACAAATGACAACTGTATTATACATTATTCTCATAAAAATCATAATTTCATAAAGAACCAATGCAAATTGCAATGTACACTGCAAAAATATAGGTTCTCTTTAGAACCGAAACTGGTTCTAATCTTGTCCCTGAGATGGAACCAGTTCTGTTTAAGCAGTATTTATTTCAAATCAAATAAATTTACCAAGATTAGCATTCAATTTTAACAGAATATTACATGAACTGAAGTAGATTCAGCAGTAAACTTGGAGCTTATTCAAGGCAGTCGCCAAACATTTTGAAACAAATGAGATATGAACAGTTGGCATATCGAACCAGTTTTGGTTCTGTATAGAACCAAAACTGGTTCGATATGCCAACTGTTCATATCCCCTTTGCTTAATAATGATTTGAGACAACCTCGTATAAGCTCTAAACTTACGACTGAAACCCCCTCAATTTATGTTTAATTCTGTTAATATTTAATGTTAATCTTTATAAATTTATTTGATTTGAAATAAATACTGTTTAAACAGAACTGGTTCCATCTCAGGGACAAGATTAGAACCAGTTTGGGTTCTAAAGAGAACCTATATTTTTTGCAGTGCATGTGACTGATGTCTAAAATATCAGTCACATTCACTGCAATTTGCATTGGTTCTTTATGAAAATAATGTAATTCAGTCATGTTTTAAAACACTTTTGGTCACTGATGTACAGTTAAAACTAGAAGTCCTGTCACGAACTGTGCGCTTATCTAGGCTTAATTGCGTGTAGGAATTGCAGGCAATAACCATATCGAATGGCATCCAAAGCACGGCAGGTTCTCCGGGTTACTCACAGCAAACACAGGCAATGTTTCTACCAATGGACCTCCGGGTTACCCGGAGGTCCATTGGCTGAAACACTGCTTGTGAACATGCCATATGTAATACTTTGGTAGCCTTACTATGGCCATAACGCGTAGATTAACACGCAGACCGACATGCTATTTGTGGGCATTTCATGACAGGACTTCTAGTTTTAACTGTATTTCTTAGATTTGTGTACACCATGTTTTCCTTGCATCACTTCATTCACTTGTCATCTGCTTTGAATTGTGTAGGGCCCAGTAGGGGACTACTGTAATTTGTTCCTTCACAGCCAGGAAAGATTAGATAAAAATGATTGTTTGGTTCAGGTAATATAAGGAGGCTTAACAGACATAACACATCGGTACTTTATAGTACACAATGGAACTGTAGGGATCTCAGTTTTTCTTTTGTAAAACTGGTAATCACTGGCCAAACAATGACTGTTATTTATAAATTGTACCTT
Source organism: Pictodentalium vernedei (assembly GCA_031216915.1). Classification (NCBI taxonomy): domain Eukaryota; kingdom Metazoa; phylum Mollusca; class Scaphopoda; order Dentaliida; family Dentaliidae; genus Pictodentalium; species Pictodentalium vernedei. The sequence continues at coordinate 98,891,209 of CM062292.1, forward strand.
TATTTGCAATTGACATTATTTTCATATGTATCAATAGTCAAAGGCAAATGAAGACTTTCATCCCTTCTTAGATTTGGGGTTATATTGTTGATTTGAGAACATGGTGGAGGTAACATACTCTTGCACAAAATGGAAGAATTGTGGAGCGTCATACCAGCTTGGAATTTATAACTTACTTTTTATCTAAATGGTGGAATGAGAGTATTTTTAAGGTGACGGGAATAGTTGCCTGATGATAGATACAGTACAGTTGCCGTGGATTGGTCGTAATCCACAAATGGGCAGTGATGTCCTCGCATGCGATTACCAGAAAATAAAAAGCGTCAGCAGCAAAATTTTAATAAATGAAGCACCGGGTTGTACACAGTGCTTCATTAATTAAATTTTTGATGATTATTCCTATAATTAGTGATTGAAATCTAATATTATTGCATCAGTATAAATATCGCCCACCCATGGAAGGTGACAAAAACATAAAATGTAAAACATTATGTGTATTAAATCATGGATTGAAATCTTTACTGCACACTGGAATTTCAGGAAAAAAACTATCACCTTGTAGAATCAGCCATTTGCTGATTAATTCCTTATTAATGACACTGTTGCTTACAATGGTATAATTTATTTTAATCCCAACGTTGGCAATTTTACCCATCATGGTGGCCAGGTTGGTACTTTTATTACGTTAATCATGCTCTTAAATACCACAATGTTTTAGAATACATATCACATAAAACATGCCCCACTGGCCGGTGTAAAGCTTTTGCCTACAAGAGAATGAGTAGGCCTACGTCCAACATTCACCAGTATGCTTTGCGACATGGGGGTCACGATATCACTGACATCATCGTTTCTGCTATGAGTGTACAACAGCAATCAAAAGAAATTTCTGGGTTTTGGTAATGAAACATCATAATGTACATAGTTTTGGCATAGTTATTTTAGACCAGAGAACTTCGACATGTCATGTTTTAGGGGTTCTCATTTCGAATTGTACACAAAAATGATATATATAATGTGAATCGGGTTTCGAAATTTACAAGTAGTATTGAGACATCAGAACACCGGATTTTGTCTGTTTTCTTCGTCAGTGGATAATCGGATACTGCCAGTTAGTTTCAATGTTATGTTAGTGAAATAGAATCCCGATTTTACGCCAAGAGGAAAACTCGGAGTGCAAAACTACTGTCAGTTGCCTGCCCGCTAAATAGTATTTGAGAAATTTCAATGAATTACGTGCGATTTCGATCTTTTATAATTTATATAATAGGCCCATACGACAAAACTTATGTCAAAGGCTTCACTGACATCATAGGATACGGCTCCGACATTCCTACCCTCACCAAGAGTTTTGCATAGGTTCACTTGCACTGATGCAAGTCGAATAAAAGTGCTTATATATTTTTTTTTTCTTTTCTTCCTTCCACCTCTTTCGTACCTTTCATTTCACCAACATTGCGCTCAATTTAAAGAGAGAGAGGAGAGAGAGGAGAGAGAGAGAGAGAGAGAGAGAGAATCTGATGCTAAATAAACACTCTCTAAATGTCACAGAAAAACATTGGAAATGGTAAATTTGAATAGTAGTAGTCATGTTACGATGCTCCCGACGTGTAGATTGGCATCAGATGCAAACAAAAAGGGGAAGGAAGCCCAGCCCCCCCCCCCCACCCCCCCCCCCACCCCCAAATAAAAAATACATTGTCTCAACTTATACGGACATAGTATCTGTTTGTCTAAGTTCACGTCTTTACATTCCCAGCTGAATGCGTGTGTATAGGATGTGACGTTTTGACTCAGAGAGTGGTAGGGGACAACTGGTAATTGATCTCGGTAGTTGGATTGCATACTATATATCTTTCTCCCTCTGGGTGGCGATACATGAGGTTAGCTACTGATCCTAACCACCTTCCTGAGTAAACATAAATCGCGAGCTAATTTCTATGTTTTCTGTCGAATGGTCCTTCAACGTGTATTTGTGTTATACTGCATATTATTGTAACAAATATTCCATTTTGTACACAAAAAGCATAATTTGTTCCAATAGATATTGTTTAAAGTAAAAAAAAGAAAACTATCTATTAATAAACATTAACATGTCTTTTCAGATAACTACTGCAGTACAACTAGTCCCCACAAGCAACAGACATCACTACAAGGAGATGGACACACAATGACGCATGAGGCCGCAATGACTGGAATATTTTTGGGGAAGAACAATAATGAAAGGCAATGAAAATTTCATGTTTCACTTCGTTTACGTAAACTTTGAGACATGCGAACAGAACAATTTACTATTTGCATCAGATGGGTCGACGACGAAGTGATAGACAACAAGACGTCATAGGTCTTTATAACGTCGGGACAATTGGTGCAGACTGCCTGATGTGGGCTATCAAGGAGTTTCCTTCTGAGAATGCATTTGAAGTTAATTGATTGCAGAGGAGTGCTATCTGTGATGGTGCAACAAAACATGACTGGATGCAAGAATGGTGTAGCATCTCAACTCCAACGGGAAGAGCCGTGTGCGATACTGATCCACTGCTATGGCCATTCTTAGAACTTGGCAGTTGGAGTTGCCCTCAGTCGAAAACACGCAGTGATGCGCTTGACACAGGAATGCAGATCAACACACTGGTCAGATCTTCACCTAAACGGAACGAGATATTCGATAGAATAAAGTCAGAGTCAATGATAGGAGAAACACCAGATATCTCCACAACGGGTATACGCGCGTTTTGTCCTATATGGTGGACTGTTCGTGCGGATGCTATTGAAAGCATTTTGGACAATTATAATACACTGAATGAACTTTGGGAATTATCACTCGAGTCCAAGCTTGAACAAGATATTATAAAGGGAGAATAATCCATGGCCAAACTTGAATGATAAAATTTGGTCTCCTGTTCGGTTTGAGTCTGTAAGGTGATACTAAAGATTACTGATAATCTCAGCAGGACGCTTCAGCAACAGTCGATGTCAGCAGGACAAGGCCAGAGAGTGACCAAACTATCTGTGTTAATGTTATCCTCGATGCGAATGACTGAGGTCTTTAACATTTCATTTTCTTCAAATGCCTGGAAAAGCTTCAGTCTTTGAGCAAGTTTTTTGAGGAACGCGCTCTTCCACGAATGAGAAAGGCACCAAAACGTTTGGCATCAGCGACGGATCGTTTTGCGATACAATTTCGGAGTTGTATCGCCAACAGTATTTTGAGGCAATCGACATGCCAATAACGTCCATTGGGGACAGATTTGACCAGCCGGGATACACTGTTAATAACAACTTGGAAGAAATGATTCTGAAATCGTCGAACAGGGTACCATATCAGGACGTTTTGGAGAAAGTTGTCGCATTCTTCAAAGATGACCCATCGTCGTCAGATTTAAATGTACAGCTGGATATTCTAGCAACATACTTCGCAACCGAAGGCCACTAGAATGTATACGGAAGCTAAAACCAGTTGAGTAATCTTTCTACGGCGAGGCTTGGGAGCAAGTAAAAAAAAACTCATCCTGGTCATGCCTGCCACAAATACACAGAACGACACGCGCGTGTGAATGGGTTAATCGATATGGCACGAGTGCCAGCACAGAAGGACTGAACGAGAGGCCGCAGGCCTAGAGTTTTATCCTTCTGCGATGGCAAAAGTGCCATATCGATTAACCCGTTCACACACGTGTGTCGTTCTGGGTTTATTACATGCCTTCACCTCTATAACAACAATTATTAGGACACTCAGCAATTCATTTGACAAGCATCAACAAAAAGAACACATTTTATTGCCAAACAAATTAGCGAGGGGAACCCGTGTTACTATTTCGTCCTCCGAGTTCCAATGTGTTCTATGTGCCAACTCAGGGGACGCTTTTTAGCTATCACTAGTGATTCAAATTGTAACTGCGGTGCACAATTTATAGAAAGTTTCAGTAAAATTACGCTTCTTTATAAAAATAGTCCGTCAATGATTTCCGTTCAGATTTTCTTTTTCCATATAGTTTACTGTTGCTGTAGATGGAGATTTCGTAGACAGGCGTGTAATAAATCAAGTTTCGCCTGGCCAATAAATAATTTCTTCCGACGCCCCTGAGGTCCTTAACAGGGTCATCATCATATCAACAACAGGCAGCTAAGTAAACTGATCACAGTAATACAGTACAATGAGAGTGAATTACTGCTAAATGACTCGTGGAGTGGAATTTTCACACATACAATTACTCTCGATTTCTCCGATAATTCACAAGAACGCCAAGCAAATGTTTTAGCCAATGGCCTTCCGGGTTATACCTGGAGGATCATTGTCTGAAATGTTACTTGGCCTTCCTAAGCTTTACAAAGAACAGGAGTGATTGCCTGGATGTAAACTTCACTCCAATCGTGTGTTAGTATAATCCACTTTCCGTGTTCTGTGTATCACATGGAAAATGATCTATTTTAGTAACACTCCGTGAGGGATGCCACGGGTCACGTGACGTTATGTCTGTGTATGTGCACGTGATGTTTGTAAACTTCTGCTTTTGGTTTACAATAATTAGGCCTAATGAAACAAGTCCAATACCCAACGTAACACATGCAACAATTGATTATACTTTTGATACAACAAATCTTGTGATTTTATGTCTCAACTAGCTGGTATTCTTGGCACTGAATGTGTGAGAGAGAGACTGTGAAACGATAACAGCAGTATTGGTAAGAAATGAATTAAATGTTGTCGATGACGTCTGAAACAATAGGAGCCCCACTGGTACCACAAAGCCAACTCTTAATACCTGTGCTCCCCATTTTAATAGTGGACTTCCAAGAATTGTTGTAAACAATTACAACCTGAACATTACAAGGGTTCCACGGGGAAGTGATGGCTTCAGTCCCGGCTAATGAAATATCCCAGCTACATCAAGTCATTGATGGTGTAAATGGAATATTAATCAGTAAGGATTATTATCTAAAAGTTCCAAACGTTGCTGCAGTGGATAAATACAATATGCGCACAGGAGTCGCGACGCAACTTCCTATTCAATTAACACAAACCGTACCGGCAGCTTACAACAAATTGGTCATGCATGCTGGGTCAACAAGTCAAAAATGAATGTACGTTATGTGGACGTACCGACTGGAAAGATTAATGGAAGGGATGGTACCAACCCTGCCCCTAAAACTCCCTTGCGATGCCCCTTATCTCATGGTCTTGATAACCGGGGGGGGGGGGGGGGGGGGCTAACGACCTCCCGGAATAAGGTTCAGGAGAACGGCTGCTCCTCCTGTTAACTGTTAATTCACTTTAAGAGGAAACTCTTACTATAGGGTTTCTTTTTCTCTTTTTTAATCAAGCCTTGAGACAAATCTTTAAACCCCTGAAACCGAAAACGCCGTTGTTTCCGGTCCAGGATTGGGATACAACCTGAGTTCATTAAGTAGATAATTGCTCAGTGAATTGATATAGTTGACCAAGCAAGATTTTCAACGTGCCGTCCTCATACTAGGCCTACGCGTTGAAAATATTGACTCTACCAGTTGATAGACGTGCACTGGCATGGAATGTATGTTGCTTGAAGACAAGTGCACCATCGACGTGCAGTATGCCTCAGTACACAGCGCCACCATGCCCTCACGTGGGCAATCAGGATAAATGCCTTGCTCAAGGACACAACACAATCACCCCTGACCCTGACGGGGATCGAACCGAGGACCTTTCGGTTTGAAGTTCAATGCCGTAACCACTGAGCCACCGCGCTCCGTGCGAATTTACCAACTATATCTTGTTTGAGAAGAGCTCAGTCAAACAAGATATAGTTGGTTAAATTTTAGTCCTACAAGTGCAAAATAGTGAAGAGCTTTCCAGGTAAACAAAAGAGTGATGATACCGATTTTCAATGACGAGAGAGGTGTCTGAGAGTATTATTATACCTGCTGGGTGAGGGTGTGAGACTGGGAAACCTCACCCAAGGGCAAGATATTTGGGCCAGATACGAGGCTTGCCGAGTGTCTGGGTCAAATATCTTGTCCCGAGGGTGAGATTTCCCCATCTCACACCCGCCCCCATCAGGGATAATTTTTTCTCCCCTACACAAAACACTCTGACATCATAAAAAGTAATTCAGTGGCACGTGCAATTATATCAAATAATTTTGTTGCCCATTTCTGAAAAAACAGATTTGCTTATTGGATAGCGCGCACAAAGTTCTGTATATACCGTACTACGAAATTAAATCCTAACGTCGGCAAGAAAGGGGTTACAGATCTGAAGCGAAATGAATATTGATACTTTCCGATGACGTCAGCAGGATGCGTGCATCAGTCGATTATTACCAATCAATTATTTCTTCGACAAACGTTCGTCTGCTAATATTTCTGAAACGTGACTCCATGTTGTTTGTTTACGAAAGAACGTGCGATGATTAAATAGTTCATGCACTCATTAAATATGCTAATAAGCCAGTCACATGGGTAATGTGAGCTAGATATCTATCTCACATGGCCTTCTCACATGAGATACGCATATCTTGCATAGGAAGTGGGGGGGGGGGGGGGGGGGGGGAGAGAGAAACAAGTGTTTTTATAAGTCTTATCAAGTGTGTTTTGGGCGACATTCACGTATCTCCTTATTTTCAAATCAGGTGGGTTAAATGGGGGAGAGTGATAACTCGCCTCGAGAACAAAAACAAAAAAACAACAACCCCTCCCCAAACCACAGGCCTGAACATTTTTCCTTTTCATGCAAATATACCCATATCAGTGGGATCCAGAATTCTGGATTTGGGAAGGGGGGCGTCCCAATTGCAATGACTGGCCATAATGTAAAGCATCACCCGGCGCACGAAGGAATAAGCAACAATGGGGTATTAATTTCTCGTCGACGGGGTTCGGGGTCTCCGCTGGAAATTATTTTTTAAAATGGTAGGCCAGTGTTGCTTCCCCGGTGTCTTCTCTGACCAAGGCCACAAGATTTCCCTGCCAAAATATTTCCGTAATATTGTACAGGCTCATTCAAATTTTGAAAAAAGGAGGGCAATTTAGGACAGATTACAAAGGTCCCCGTACCAGAGCTATCCATGTATATATGTTACAGTCAGATTGTGAAATCAGACATTTCACGAAATGACTAAAAGTTTTAGTCATTTCATAAAACCACCAAGACCGTCACACATTTCATGAAATGAAATGTCTGACTGTCTTGGTGGTTTCAAGAAATGACTAAAACTTTGTGTTAATGACTTCCTAGTCTTCATAGAAATATTTCTCATTTTTTTTCTCATGTTCCAATCAACGATTTCGTAACGAAATGTGTGTTATTATTATTATTATTATTATTATTATTATTAGTATTAGTAGTAGTAGTAGTAGTACAACAAAATATGGCTTGAGACAACCTGCTACCTGTTGGCATAAGTAGTAGGAGAGGGATGAACCGGACCTTATTGGCAGGTGGGAGAGCCGGAGGGTGGAGTGAAGTCAAGTCACGTGACCCAGTGATGTCATGTTGTGTTGTCATGGTAGCCCACGTGATCGGCCGGCCATCTTGTGACATCATCCCCATAGTGATACGTGGTGTTAGTGCGTATGCGCAGCGCGTGTTGTTAGGGTGATACTTGTTTCCGTCGGCCATTTTGTATTGTAACACCCAAGCATTGACCCCACGAACGTATAGTTCGTACGGTCCCGACTAGAGGTCAGCTTTGGGATCGCAACCCCAAATCTTAATTGGTCCCCAACACCAGACCCAAATCTACACTTGAGATAGACTAAATGATAACCCCAAACAGGAATCCCCAAGGCATCAATACATAATTTCGGGTCCTCAAAAATGGATTTGGGGAGGATTCGGCGTGACCTCCTGGATTAGTTCTGATATTTGAATTACTAGCACTTTGGCGGGCACTAGCAGAGCTCAAAATATATCAACACTTATGGAAGGTTTATATGATGGTTTATTTCACTTGCAAATGTTCTTGGAATTTATTATTCACAGAATAATGAATAAGTTTACCAGTCACCGATTATTTATAACTCTCACGGCATTCACTCCTTAAATCAGGAGTCAACGGGCTCCGGGTGATGCACGTCAACATGCGCCCCGCATCTGCAGGCGAACCAAAAGCACCGTGAACGAATTCACAATGCCCTCGGTTTGTCGGCAGGTGCCAAAAGCCTATCGACAAAGTCTGTTATAAACATTCTCTGGAAGAAAAACTTAAGTGAATAAGTGTATCCGCAGGCTAACATTAAATTATAAGTTCCCGGGACTAACACTGCCCCTTTTCTGTGACCCAGACTCTCAACGATTCGGGTCATCGGCAAGCGCCCCGCATTTGCAGGCGAACCAAAAGCACCGTGAAAGAATTCACAATGCCCTCGATTCGGCAGCAGGTGCCGGAGGAATACTGTTGTACTCTCCAAAAAGCATTCTCCACTGGAATAGTTTGAAGGAATTAATAAGTTAGCATTCTTTATAACACTATACAGTGGTTTCCACCCGCGGTCTATTGGAACCCAAATAACAATACATGATAGCTACCTTGTTCCGTGCCTGCTGACTGGAATGTGCACAGAATCAAGTGGTTCTATGTGCAAAGCCGATAAAATGGGGAATACAAGTCCGTTTCGGTAGTTTAGGGTCGATTTTGGTGATTTGGAGAGATTGTCGGGTCTATTTGGGTAATTCTACGAATCGGGAAATTATTCTTGTACAAAGGAACATACTCTCTGAACATACCCGTCTTGTTGCAAGCCTTTGGGTAACATAGCAACCACGTGCTGCCATAGAAACCAAGATGGCGGCCTCCAGTATACAAAATGGCCGACGGACACACATATCACCCTAACAACATGCGCAGCGCATGCGCACTAACACCACGTATAACTATGGGCATGACGCCACAAGATGGCCACTCACGCGGGCTACCATAACAACACAATATGACATCACTGAGTCACGTGACTTGACGTCACATCCACCTCCGGCTCTCCCTCCGGCCAATGCGACCCGGTTTATCCCTCTCCTACTGCTGGCATATAAAAATAGGCTTACTACATTATAATGTTGTACACTCTCCTACTGATAGCAGACCTTGATACCAATTTCAAAGTCATTGTCCATATAGTAGAAGTAGTAGTACTACTACTATGAAATGTCTGACGGTCTTGGTGGTTTCAAGAAATTACTAAAACGTTTAGTCATTTCATGAAATGTCTGATTTCACAATCTGACTGTAACATATATAGTAGCATAAACGCAAGGAGTACAGTGTCATGTGAAATGACACACTGGCATCCACTTCCACCAAAATATGGGTAGGGGTGGGCGTCCCGAAAGCCCCCCTCCCCCTCCCGCACACCACAACCCCCACCCCCACCTCCACCGAACCGTATACGCAATATTTGGCATGTTTGATAAAATTTAGACTCATCAGTTTATACCCAGAGACGATGTCTCGAATTCAATGCACCGTCAAGGATTCCGGACCCGCACCATGAGCGGTAATAACCTGTATGTATAATACAAACCAAGCACTATTCTGTTTTCCGGTATTCCATTTTGAATCTCAGCCTGTATTATTTCGGACATATCTTTACAACAATCATGCAGTGTCGGGTGTTCAGGTGCAGACGGAGAAACACTTTCTCTGTCAAACCAAATATTGTCAAGCATTCCTCCCAGCGGCGTGGATGGCCTAGAAAATATATGGACAATGACTGTGAAATTGGTGTCAGTAGAAGAGTGTACGACATTATAATGTAGTAGGCCTATTTTTATATGCCACCAGGCAGCAGGTTACCTCAAGCCATCTTATGTTGTACTAATTAATAATAATAATAATAATAATAATAATAATAATAATAATAAAAAAATGCCGCTCAGGATCACCGATCCAATGTCGAGTTGTGACAACAGAAAAGGTGGGTTTGATCATTATGAAGTTATTGTCTGCAAATGAATTATCAAGTTATCATCCGGAAACCAATTGTTGCGATATACTATGTTAAAGGTCACTGTGACCTTGACCTTTGATCTGGTGAGTCCAAGATCAATAGAGTTCTTCCTCGCACCAAGGCCAACCCACCTATGAAGTTTCATGAATGTAGGTTGAACTACTATCAAGTTATGATCCGGAAAGGAATTGTTGCGATTTACTATGTTCAAGGTCACGTTGACCTTGACCTTTGACGTAGCGAGTCCAAAATCAATAGGGTTCTTCCCCTCACCAAGGCCAATCTACCTATGAAGTTTCATAAATGTGAGTTGAACCATTATCAAGTTATCATCCGGAAACCAATTGTTTAAGATTTACTACGTTCAAGGTCACTGTGACCTTGACCTTCGACGTAGCATGTCCAAAATCAATAGGGTTCTTCCTCCCACCAAGACCAACCTACGTATGAAGTTTAATGAATGTGAGTTGAACCACTATCAAGTTATCATCCGGAAACCAATTGTTTACGCCCGCCCGCCCGCCCGCCATTCACCAAACTATAAGTCGAGTTTGACTTCGTCACAACTCGACTAATAATAATAATAATAACAAGAGGCCTACAATGCCAAGAGCTGTAAATCCCCCGCACCCCCACCCCCAATTGGGGGTGGTATGGCATAGGTGGGTCCACCCCCTCCCCACACACCAAATCACTCTAAACACTCTACATCCGGCCAAACCCATCTTAACTGACCGGACAAGAGTGGGGGGGGGGGGGGGGGGAGCCATAGGAGTCATTTGTTTTCTGCATGTAATCAGTCTAAATCCTTCAAAATGCATTTTTGAGGAAAGAAAAAAAAATGTCTAATTGACACGGAGGTGGGGGGAAGGAGTAAAACAAATTCCCTGCATGTGCGCACGCTAAAGCCTTCAAACTGCATTTTGTAGCGAAGAAGACAAATTGCTTAATAGGCAGGAGGGGGGGGGGGGGGGGGGGGGTGTCAGGACAATAACTCGAACTGGGGGTGGACATTGTTCCCAAAGAGTTATATACCGAAAAAAATATTTAATATTTGGTTACTCATATTTAAGTTATTCCATTAACAAGCATGGAACGATATTTTTTATTTATTTAGTTATTGGTGTTTAAGGTTACATATTTTTGCACAATGGCTAATCATGACCACAACATGAGTATAAACTCAAGACCAGGGGTGAGCGTTAATAAGCCATGTTGCCCATTTTAGAGAGGGTTGGCATCTCCCAAGCACTGGTGAATGGGTCCTATTTTACCAGTAAAACAGAGCCTGTTTACCGCAGTGAACAGGCACTGCTGCTTCACTTCCCGGGGTTCCCGTGGGGAACGATATTTTTTAACAAAGGGCAATAACTCTCATAATTATCATTGAAAGTCGCTGGTCATCGAACATGACGTAGACATTGTTGCTATAGAGACATATACCGAAACAAAATGAAATCCGGTTTTTATTGTTAAAGTTATGCCACAAACAATCATTGCACTATATTTTTTATTAAACAAAATGCAATAACTCCAATAATTTTCATCGGATATCGCTGGTCATCGAACTTGACGTAGATATTGTTGCTATAGAGACATTTGCAGAAAAGAATTGAAATTTATTAACTATTATTGTTCAAGTTATACCAAAAACAAGCATAACACGATATTTTTTATTAAAAACTCCAATAATTTTCATCGGATATTGCTGGTCATCGAACTTGACGTAGATATTGTTGCTATAGAGACCTGTACCAATAAGAATTGAAATCTGTTAACTACTGTTTACGTTATGCCGTAAACAAGATTTACAGAACATCTTTATAACAAAGCACAATAACTCCAATAATTTTCAAGAGATATCTGTTGTCATCGAACTTGACGCAGACATTGTTGCTATAGAGACAAAAACCAAAAAGAATTGAAAACCGTTAACTATTGTTCAAGATATGCCATAAACAAAGTTCGGACAGACAGATGGACGGACGGACAGACAGAAGGACAGATGCGTGGACAGAGCTGTACGCTATATTCCTGAAACATGGGAGAAAATTGAGAAATATTGCTAGGAAGACCAGGAAGTCATTAACAATTCACGGCATGTATGACAATAAGCTTGTCGTACGATGTATGTATATGTCTAGATCTGATGGTGGAAGGGGTTTGATAGAGATAGAAACATTCTATTAAATGCACAATAACTGGGCTGGAAACATACATGAGGCACAATACTGACAAGAACATAGTTAGTGTCCAGCACCATGAAAATAATAATGTGAGATATAGTATGACAAAGCTTGCCCGGAAGTTCAAAGAGAAAAGTAACATCGAAAAGCCTACACAATCACTTTAGTTCGCCAACTCAGATGACCAAAGTTGTAAAATCGAAGAATAAATTAGCAGAAAAACGCAAACAGGTGTATAACGAAAAACCCATGCATGGCCAGCATGATCGATACATAAAAACACGAACAGCAATATACATGATCGGTAGTATCAGTGGTTGACATAATCAGGCCCGAAAGGACATATATAATCCTTATATATAGCGGCACAGAATGAAGCAACCACCACGCGATACTACTGAAAATGTATAATGATGAAACAATAGATTGATCAGACTTGCCGAATATACGCCACAAAAAATCCGAGACAGTAGAGCACATCATTTCAACCTGTCCAGTCCAAGCATCCACTGACTTTGTTACTCGTCATAATAATATTACTAGATATGCCAACTGGATTCTGTGGAAAGACAACAACATTGAGGTTAGTCCCATGTGGTACAACCATCAATCACAGAACGTTATCACCAAAAATGATATTACCGTTTTATGGGGCACACAGGTACACACCAATAGACATATACCATGTAATAGACCCGACACCATTCTGAAAGATCGGAAGTTTGGTACCTGCTTTTTGCTGGACATTCAGTAAGGTGTGATTATAAATGTTTTGTGAAGGGACAGGGACAGGGTCAAGCCACGTGCATCACCCAGCAATCGATGCTGGCATCTATTTTAGGGGTGGCGGGGGTGAGTGAACAGAGTTTATGCTGCTCGTCACTATTGCCTACCCGTAACAACTCTCGCGTGACTGCATGTGTGTGTTTGTAGCTATTCAGGAGTCGATTTTGTCAGAGTAAGTGCAGGTGTAGTGTGATTTTGAAGTGTGAAACCAATGAATCTTTCGGGGCTGGATCGAACTACTCGCAACGCTCAGTGGTTATGCTGGCGCCTATTCTGGGAGTGGGGCGATAAACAGAGTTGATGCCGCTCGTCGCTATTGCCTGGATCTGTATCCACACTGGCATTGCTGCAGGGGCGTGGCGACAGTGTGTGTGTGGGGGGGGGGGGTGTCACCCCCCCCCCAATCCTAGCCAAAATTCCCTATAGTTGGAAATTCGGGGGGCAAGTCATGAGTAGTTGGAAATTCCATCTATCTGGATTTTAGAGCTTCTTTGGCGATGCTGATGTCTCCTTTACTTCCCAAAATTCCAACTTGGTTTCAAATCAGCAAAAATGCCAACTGTTAATGTTTACAACTACAGTGTACGCAATATCGAGCTTCATAAGTATGCATGATGTCAATCGATAAGAGATTTCTATAGTAAGTTTACTTATCGTAATAACAAAAAATCCTCGAAATGCACTTCAAGAAAATCACATCATGTAAAATCGTTATCCTGAGTTAATTCCATCAGTTCACAGTTACGAAATGATGAAACATTGAAAATTGATCATTCTTGCATAAGATCTGATTTAATGTTAGGACAGTGTGAACTGTTCAAAGTTCTCAGCTTGGGCATTTGTTTAGACCATATTCAATTCCCAAAATAATACCAAATAATAATAACCTGACAGTTCTATCATAAATGTGTTGGCATTTTAGTTACTAGAATCATTTCATTTTCAAAATATTTCCCCTCCCCCTCCCGGTCCCTCCCCCTAGTTGGAAATTCACTACCCCCCCCCCCCCCAATCGGAAACCTCCAGCCACGTCCCCGCGTGGCTGTAAATGTTTGTTTGTTGCTGTTCTGGAGACGATGTTGTCCATGGACAAACCGTACAAAATAAATTAAGTAATACACAAGCATATAAATTTCATTTGAACATAGCATATTTAGTGTATTGTTTTCTCGGTTAGGTGCATACTTGTATAGGAGAGAAGATATAGCCAAGTTGGCTGCCTTCCTAAAGGTGCATTTTCGGGAAGGATATAACGTGACACGCAACATGGCACATTTTTCCCAATGGAGGTCAGCTCGACCTGCTTATAGTTTGGCACACCGCTTCAGAACAAGCCTGAAGCCAAATGGATTCGCATGATTCAAAGAGTTGCTTGCCCAAACCACAACCGTTGTCAAGAAATTACCCGATGGCTTATTTTCTCGATGGGATTCTAGTCGCTCGTGCACTCCGAGACAGTTTGCAAGCCTGTAATAGTACTACACGTCAATAGTAATGAAACAAGGCTGCATGTGTGGAAGAAGACTATAGGATTGGGAAACGACGGTAGAAGCTAATCATAGGACAGACAATGGCGATATTGGACAAGTCAGCAGTAGCAGTCTTGGAGCTATGAAGGCCATGGGGAGTCTAGCTGCAACGAACTGCAGAGACGCTAGGTGTGTATGATGCAAGTCCCACTTTCAAACTTTGGTCTTTTTAAAAAAAAAGTACATGATAAATCTAGCAAGAGTGAAGTGATATCTTGATGAAAATGACCCGACTGGGAAAATTATTGGGGGAGGAGTGTCACACACACCTAAACCCCATCTTAGCGACGCCTCTGTGCACCTTGATCACAGTGTGTGTAATATATCTGCTTCTTTTACATCAGGACACAGATTCCGCCCCACAATTTTTCAGGCATTTCAAAAAATGACATGTCATACATTCTATTCAAATGGGAATAATCTTTAACTTAGTTATCTAATCAGCTATCAATCCCAACCTGTATTATGTGGTTATAAACTTATGTATCAAATTTTGTTTCATTTCGTTCACTCAAACTAAAGTTATCGCCCGGAAACCGGTATCAACATGTTGAAAAAGGGCCATAACTCTGCCAAAAAAGTCCCAAATCTGATGAACAAAACAAAATATGTAGTGCATTATATAATATTAAAAAAAGTAGGGGATATGCAAACTGGTGTTATTATTTTCGGAAAATGGTATTGGATACGCGTGATTGGACACATCAGTATGTTACCAAGTTTAGTGTGGATCATGAATGTCACTGGCCCACGAAAACTTCGTGTAGGTTTTTCGCACGAGCGCCGCGTTAATGTCTGTGGGGTTCGTTTTGAAATTTTCATTTGTACTGGCCGGCTTTTTTAGAGGTCTCATAATTCTTTTCTTGGTATAAACTCATTCATCAATAGTTTCTGGTCGAAACATAACTTTTGAGGTATGCGAAGACTGACACGTGACGAACGTTTACGTGCCGTTAGCATGATGGAAGCTGGCAACAGACAGACTGCAGTGGCTCAAATTCTAGATGTTACTCAATCAGTGATTACCAGATTGTGGTCACGCTACCATCAGACAGGCAATGTTGATGACAGACGTCGGTCAGGTCGTCCAAGGACGGCAACTGCTAGCCAGGATCGTTTCATCTGAACCACAGCATAATGTAACCGCCATCCAAGTGCCTCAGAAATTGGACAGCAGCTGCACCGAGCAACAGATGTGCAAGTCAGTGGTCAGACTATCCGAAATCGCCTTCACAGATGGAATCTGTACGCTCAACGACCCCGAATAATGCCACGTTTGACTGAACGTCACATCGCAGCAAGGCATAATTGGTGTAGACCATGACAGTGCTGGGACAATTGTCGGCGGAGCAACGTCACATCAGGTTTTCCGATGAATCGAGGTTCACTCTCGACTTCCATGACAGGCGAAACCGAGTGTGGCGATGGCGGAACGAATGATACCATGACGTAACCGTTAGGCAGCACAATCGTTTTGGTGGTGGATCGATTATGTTGTGGGGAGGCATAACCATTACAAACAGAACAGCATAACATGTCATCCAAGGGCGTGTCACAGGGCAGTACTACCGTGACATGTTATCCGCCTATATGGTGCCATTTGGGTGACGTCACGATCGTCGATTCATTTTCCAAGATGACAGTGAATAGCACGCAGGGCCTGTGTCGCTACAGAGCTCCTCCAGGAGCAGAACATCACTGCACTGCCTTGGCCAGCACTTAGTCCAGACCTTTCACCAATTGAGCACGTCTGTGATATGCGGGGCAGGCATCTATGACAACGCCAACTGCCCGCTGCCAATGTCCAGGAACTCGCTGCTGAACTGCAGGAAGAATGGAACAACATCAGTCAAGCTGATATTGGACGTTTCGTGAGGAGTATGCCACGTTGGATCCGCACTTGTCTCGCGAACCGAGGAGGTATAGAGGCCTTGGACATAATGTGGTGAATTCTCTGACTGACCGTCCATGTCTTCTACAGTTCAGTGCGTGGAATGTGTGCTTGTCAGACACCCAACTGCCGCTGAAATCATTCACCAGATGCGACAGTGCAATGCCCCAACTGTCTTTTTGATGAAAATATAAATATATTTCTTCATATATCTTACTTTTATCAAATATCCCCTACTTTTTTAATAGTATAGAAATCTACAATTGTACATGAATCTCGGACTAAAAGTAACTAAATTGCATAGAGTTCTGGAGTTTAATCAGTCTCCATGGCCTAAGAAGTCTATTGACTTTAACACTAAAAAGAGAAAAGAAGCAAAAAACCCCTATTATAAAGATTTCTTTGAGCTTATGAATAGTTCAGTTTTTGGAAAAACTATGAAAAATTTACGAAAACGTGCAGATGTTAAGCTAATAAATAATAACGATAAACAATTAAAACATTCTTCAAAACCAGCATTTGTAACTCGTAAGATCTTTAAAGAAAATCTAGTAGTGTGCATAAGATCAAAGAAACACTTACTCTCAACAGGCCAGCATAAGTTGGTGTGTGAATTCTAGATCTTTCTAAGACATTAATGTATGACTTCCACTACAATTATATATTAAGAAAGTATGGAACCAAAGTTAAATTATTATCTACAGATACTGATTCTTTATGTTACGAAATAAAAGAAGAAGATGTCTATAGTGATTTTTGGCAAGATGAAAGTATGTTTGATAATTCTGAGTATCCAGTGGAGTCAAGATTTTTGATAATAATAATAAAGTGGATGGTAAATTTAAAGCATGTGGCATTCCAATCATTGAATTTGTTGGATTGCGTGCAAAAATGGATTTATATATGAAAAATAATAATAATGGGGTAAATCAACTAAAGGAATCAAGAACAAGAGGCCCCAGGGGACCCGAGGGCGCTCACCTGACATGGTAGCCTAAATATCAACCCAGGGAATTGATTTGAGCAAGTTGCATCTGCACCTTCTAAGAAAAGTTTATACCAAATATCCAAAGATTCCGACCAGTGGACCTAAAAAAATGCCGATAGGATCACCGATCCAATCTCGAATTGTGACAGCACAAACGTTGGTTTAATCATTATCAACTTATCGTCGGGAAACCAATTGTTTACGATTTACTATGTGAAGGGCCATTGTGACCTTCACCTTTGACCTAGCCTATCCAATATATACAAGGTTCTTCCTCTCACCAAGGCCAACCTACCTATGAAGTTTCATGAATGTGGGTCAAACCATTATCAAGTCATCAACCGGAAACCAAATGTTTTGATTGCTATGTTGAGGGTGACTGTGAACTTGATCTTTCACCTAGCAAGTCCAAAATAAATAGGGTTCTTCCTCTCACCAAGGCCAAACTGCATATGAAATTTCATGAATGCGGGTTCAATCAAAGTCAAGTTATCATCCAGAACCCAATTGTTTACGATTTAGTATGTTCAAGGTCACAGTGTCCTTGACCGTTGACCTAGCGAGTCCAAAATAAACAAGGTTCTTCCTCTGACCGAGGCCAACCTACATATGAAGTTTCATGAATGTGGGTTCAACCATAGTCAAGTTATCATCCAGAAACCAATAGTTTACAATTTAGTATGTTCAAGATCACTGTGACCTTGACTCTTGACCTAGCGAGTCCAACATAAATAGGGTTATTGCTATCACCGAGGCCAACCTACATGCGAAATTTTATGAATGTGGGTTCAACCATAGTCAAGTTATCACCCGGAAACCAATTGTTTACGACTTAGTATGTTCAAGGTCACTGTAACCTTGATAATTGACCTAGCACGTTCCAAATAAATGGGGCTCTTTCTCTCACCGATGCCAACCTACCCATGGAGTTTCATGAACGTGGATCGAACCATTATCAAGTTATCGTCTGGAAACCAAATGTTTATGACCGCCCGCCCTTCACCAAACTATAAATCGAGTTTGACTTCCTCACATCTCGACTAAAAAAATGTTATTTAAGAATATTGAACGAAGTAATAATTCGGGCTCGCACAGGAACCCAAATATGAACCCAGGGACTTAGCTTGAACAAACTTGAATCTCACCTCCGTAAGGATGCTTGCTATATACCAAATATAAAAAGATTCTGACTGGTGGATGTGAAGAAGATTTTTGATAAATATTCCTCATATTGAACTAGGTTATAATTGATTTCATTAAATATGTGAAACAATCTTCCAAAGATGTTACATGTATATGTGAAATTTGAAAGCTTTTGGAGCAGTGGTTTGGGAGAAGAAGAGTCTTAAATGTTTTTCCTATTACCCATAGTAATGTTACCGACGGTGTTAAAAAATGCTGACTCAGCAGTTTTTCAAAGTCCTGGAAAAGTACCCTATGATAAAACCAATGGCATTTTTTTCGGCCAATCCTTTCTGCTGTTCTTCAGGAAGCTTCACACAAAATAAAAATTCTCAGTGCCCTGTAGTTTTGATGATATGGGCGTTTTAACTTTTTTCTATTTGTAGATCCTGCGGTTCTCATGGAATGACAGGAAACTTTTTTGGCATTAATTAGGTACTTATGACCCAATAAGCCCTTATAATGGCTTATATCCAATTTGGTTCAAAACGGCCTCTCAGTTCTGAAAATAAAAATTATGGTACAATTCGGGCTCCCACAGGAAGCCCAAATATGAACCCAGGGACTTGGTTTAACAAGCTTATATCTCACCTCCCTAAGGATACTGAATACCAAATATCAAAAGAGTCTAACTGGTGGATGTGAAGAAGAAGATTTTTGAAGAATATTCCTCATATTGAACTAAGTTATTATTCGGGCTCCCACAGGGAGCCCAAATATCAACCCAGGGACTTGGCTTGAACAAACATGAATCACCCCCTCCCCCGCTAGTAGGTAATAATTGCTGATTTACGACCACTTGTACATGTACGTGTACAACATACGCACACGATGCGTTCACCAACGAGGAATTCAGTGTTAAATCACACGCTTGTTCACAAAAACTGTACATGGTCTTCAATCCCCCTCATGTACAGTTGTGACTCCTAGATCGCACTTTTAACATTCAAATACTCGTGGTGAACGCGTGGTGAACGCGCGTTTTTAAAAAAAAGGGTGAAATTGTACATCTTCACTTGTATCTTGTACGTAATTTTTTGTCGACGTTCCCATCGCAGATCAGACCATCGATCCATCGTTGGCAAACGCGAGCAAAAGCAAAAAATTCTGGGTCATCATCAAAAAACAGTTTTGGGGACTCTAGACCAGCGGTCTAGAACCTGCAATTGTGTTGAGACAGATGGTCCAGAACCCGCAATTGTTTTGAGGCGGTGGGTTTTTTTTCCCATTTATGACATTATTAGGGGAATTCCCCACTATGAGAAATTCTCAAAAACTCAGCTGATCGAGTGATCGGATCGCTCGATTCTCGTAAAACTCGATCTGAACGAAGAGTGTCGTCGTCGGTGTGTTGGAAATTCGCGAGCACGCTGTCACGTTTTTGATTGATATATATATAGGGGAGAAATATAAATAAATAGTTATTTAGAAAATTAAATATATCAAATCGAATAGATAATAAAAAAAAAATACGTAAATCATGAGCGATTCTCAGACTATTAGAGCGAGGTTTCTTTTAAACATGCTGATGAGAGCATACGCAATCTGCGTGAACGAACAACTACGTCCCATCTTGTTAGAACAATGCGTCGGATGTCGGGATTATCTAGACTTCGATCACGAAAATCATTCGTGTCTGACGATGGAAAGGGAAGATATGGTCGTCATGTATTTCGAACCGGCGTTCGAACGCGTTAAATTGAACGATGTGATCACGTTTTGGAAGAGATTAGTCTTCTGTAAGAATCGAGACAGGCCCACAGATTCGGAAGAACTGAAATTGGCGCGTAGAAGTTTGACTTTAGAAGACAAGGGATGCATCAAGAAATTATTGCTGAACGAAGCATATGTCTAAGTTTTTTTTCGTTGATATAAAATAAGGGAGAGTAGAAAATAAAAAAAAAAAAATGAATACACACATAATATTAGAAAGAAAGAAAAAAAACACAAAAAATGAGAACCAGAAATAAATTGTATCCGACGTTAGTGGACGACGAGGACGAGAAGCCGAACGGCGTTTTGCCGACGGCGCCGTCGCTAGAAGAAAGAGAAAGAGGAGAGAGGTATCGCATCGATCAAATCAGTAGAATCCAATTGTATCTGACTCGAGAGAGAGATTCTCGTCGTTCCCTCAAGAAGAAGTATTCGCGTTTCGTGAAATTCGTCAACGCGATCGACACGACACTCATCACGATTTCCATGGGTTTACACGCGGCCGGCATCGGATTGTTGTCGACCGCGGTCGGCATTCCGATCGTGTTGACCATAGAAGGAGTGGCTCTCGCCGCCGGATTGTTTAGCACGCTCGGAAACTTTTTGAGTAGGAAATTATATCTGAAGGCGAGGAAACACGACAAGATTCGCGTCTTGGCCAACTCCAAGATCGACACGATATCCGAAATGATCTCTATGGCGTTGAAAGACGGTACGATATCGGACGGTGAATACTTCGCGATATTGAGTGAGAAAACAAAATACGATACCATGAAAGAAGCCGTGAGAATCAAGACTCGTCAGATCATCAAGGAAGAGATGAAGGATTCTCTCGTGGAAAAGGGGAGGAAAGAGGCCAGGGAGGAATTCAGTAAGATGATTGAACTCAAGAGCAGCGATTGAAAAAAAAAAAAATATGTATATATAATAAGAACAGAATTTAAAAAAAAAAAAAAATATTAAATTTATATATAAAATAAAAAAAACGAAATTAATTTAAATAACTCTTAAAAAAAATGTATTGCGTAAAGTGTAAGAGAGTTACCGAGACGAGTAATTCTAGAGAAGTGCAAACTAAAAACGACAGACGGATGCTTCGCAGAATTTGCGACGTGTGTGGTTCTGTCAAGACGCGATTCGTCAAACAAAAGAACGCAAACAAAGGTAAAGGCATCGTGAATAAAACGATCAACAATCTACCTTTCGAAATGCATCTGCTCCGTCACAGTTTCACGGGACCCAGAACGAAATTGAACAAGAGACTCAACGCCGATCTGACTCCCAAATCTTGGAGCAAACCCGTGAATAGGGTGGACGCGGCCGCGTATGATCACGATCTGTGCTATGCCGGACATCCTTTCACCAAGATTCGCAACGACGTCTGCGACAAAAACATGTTGGGGAGATTGAGAGGCATATCGAATCCGACCAGGAGAGAGAAGATGGAACATTTGCTGGTCAGCAATCTGACCGGTGCGAAACGTCGATTCGGATGGGGGCGTTCAAAAAAAAAAAAGCGCATCTGAAAAGAAGAAACGATTATTGACGAGCGAATTGGCCGAGGAGTTACACAAACCCATAGTGCGCAAATTTCGAAAGAGAAGGGTGTTCGTGATGGGTCTGGATGACATTTGGTCTGCCGACTTGGTCAACATGAGATCGTTTTCGAGGTGGAACGAGGGCATCAAATATCTATTGACGGTCATCGACGTGTTTTCCAAATACGGTTGGATCAGAGCTTTGAAGGATAAATCGGGACCTTGCATCGCCGAGGTTCTGAAGACTCGTCTTCTCGAAAACCGAGTAAATTGTGGGTGGACAAGGGAAAGGAATTCTACAACAAGGACGTTCGTCGATTGGTAGACCTCTACTCGATCGAAAACGAAGAGAAAGCCAGCGTGGTGGAACGTTGGAATCGAACGATGAAGGAGAAGATGCACAGATACTTCACGGCGAATTCGACCAAGAAATACATATACGCTCTGAACGGTCTGGTCAAAGATTACAACAACACGCGACACAGCTCGATCAAGATGACTCCCGCGGAAGCTAGCGATCCTCGAAATGAAAAACGGGTCTACGCGAATCTATATCCCGAGAGATATAAGATCAGGAAGAAGTCTAGAACGCCGAAATTTGCGGTCGGCGATCGGGTGAGAATCTACGCTTATAAGAAGCACTTCGAAAAGGGTTATACTCCTCGATGGACCTCGGAAATTTTCGTGATCATCAAAATATTTCACACCGATCCAGTGACTTACGAAATCGAAGCTTTGGATGGAGAAGAGATCATCGGAAAGTTTTACGAACAACAATTACAGAAGACGAAGTTTTGATGAAGAACACAAATTTTTTTTTTTATTTACTCTCTTTGACATTTTCTTGTTTACACACATATATACATAAGAGAGAAAAAAATAATAATAAAAAAAAAATAATAAAAAACTATTTTTTTAGATAAAGAAAGCAAGTTAATTAATAAACAAAAAAAACTAAAAATCCTTTAAAATGACAAATATACTAGATATAACACAAAGCATAGTGAAAGATGAAAGTATTCAAGAATATGAGGTTCACGAATACGAACCGTTAACCGGAACGAGTTTGAACAATGCGGAAGAGATAAGAATCAACGTCGAAACTCAAGATCTATTCGTACATCCTAGCGAGAGTTACATAGTGGTGCAGGGACGTCTCACCAAGGAAGATGGGAGCGACTGCGCCGACGACGACA
Organism: Pictodentalium vernedei; assembly: GCA_031216915.1. Lineage (NCBI taxonomy): Eukaryota > Metazoa > Mollusca > Scaphopoda > Dentaliida > Dentaliidae > Pictodentalium > Pictodentalium vernedei. The sequence continues at coordinate 98,914,142 of CM062292.1, forward strand.
CGGTTACTCTAGCCAATAATGGCATCATGCATCTATTCTGTAACATAAAATACATGCTATCCGGACAAGAGATAGAATCTGTGTTTCATCCCGGTCAGGCCACCACGATGTTCGGACTCTTGACGTATCATGATGATTTTTCGAAATCTAGAGGACTTAATCAGTTGTGGGTGAAAGACACCGTAGGCACTGCTAGCGCAGGCGCCGCCGCGATATTCAACTACGTCGTCAAGACGTCCAGACCTAAAGGAACGTTTTCATTCAGGATATCTTTGAAACACATCTTCGGATTCGCGGACGATTACAACAAGATCATGTACGGATTCAAACACAATCTGACGTTGATTCGAAAAGGAAACGACGACGCAATAGTGAGACTCACCGCGACCGATGCAGGTAAGATAACTCTACACAAGATATCGTGGTTCGTTCCGCACGTGGAGCCTTCGATCGTGGAGAAAGCGCGTCTCTACAAGATCATAGAATTCAAGAGTAAATTACCCGTGGGATTTAGAATAAGACAGTGTGACACGGCTAGCATTCCTCCCTCCACGAATCACTTCGATTGGAGATTGACGGTGAAATCCGCTTCCGAGAGACCGCATTTCATCGTGGCTGCGTTTCAGACTGATAGGGACGGGTCTCAGGAAAAGAATGCGTCGCTGTTCGATCACTGCAGTTTGAGAAACATGCAAGTGTTTCTGAACACCACGAGATATCCAGCAATCGATTACAACGCGTCATTCGACAAGAACGATTTCTGCAGACTGTACGGCGACGCCGCTGATTTTAGAAAGAAGTACCACGGTCTAGACGAATTGATGAGAAACCCCAACATATCTCCCGGCGAATACAAGTTGATGTATCCCATGTTCGTGTTCGACGTCAGTAAACAGAGTGAACGACTCAAGAGTAGCGTGTTAGACATTCAGATAAGATGCAATTCGATAGGAACGTGCCGAGAAAAACCGAAGCCTTCGCCCTGGTCCTGTCGGACAGAGAATTACAATTCAAATCGGATGGAAATAAGATGTCGATCATTCGATAAGAGACGAGTGTGTGAAAAAAAAAATAAAAAACAAAAAAAAAAAATAAAAAGTAATGAGTTATTATTAAAAACAAAAAAAAATAAATAAAGTAATGTGATCTAGAGAGATTGAACATCTTTCTAAATCTCATTACTTTTGTTTTTTTTTTGTTTTTTTTGTTTTTAATAATCAGACATTATTTTTTTTTTTAATTCATTATTTTCCACGCGTTCACTGTTTGTTCAAAGGATCTAGTTCGTTCAGTAGACTCACCACGGAAGTGGCGGCTTCGTGACGAAATTAATCCTGTCTCCGGCGTTCACTTTGAGAGGCGTGCCGAACGTGCTAACATTCGCGTGTTGATTCTTAGTCTTTTCGACGCTGTATCTCTTATCGCTCTCCACACCATTCACCATGAGATTGACGACCGCTCTGTTATTCAAATCCGAGGAAGCCAGACTCATTCGAAGGATTTCACCTCCCAGCGGCATGGGATATCCCACCTGACCATGTTTCGATCCGCTACCTCCATTTCTGAAAGACCACTCAGCTTTTCCCTCCTCTAAGGCACCGGCCTCTTCGGCCCACACGGTGATCAAATGTCTAGCATATTTGACTTTCTCCACCACCGAAATCAGGGTGCAGGCATCCATCATGTTCACGGGATCTGGTAGATTCGTGAGCGCGTGTCCACCCATGTCTAGTTTACCTTCCATGATGTCGCCCTTTCGCCAGACCGAGTTGTCATCCACGTACTTCCTGCTTACCGTGCTGGAATCGAATTCGGGATCGTGATCGAGACCGAATAAATTGTGACCGTTCATGTTGATGCCACCCTCCATGGTTCCGCCAGATTCTTTGTTCAGGTAGAGATCGTCCACTTGCGATTCTAGGTATTCTTGTGATTGTATCATGGCAGAATCTACGTAGCCCTTGTTGACCGCGGTTGAGTCCGCATCCGTGTCGTTGATCTTCGACAGATTCAATATCTTGTGGAATCCCGCATTCAGATCCGATTTCATTTCTCGTCTGTCAGACTTTCTCTGTTCCAGATCTACGTAGTGTTTGGTCGCCACGTCCTTGGGATTCATGGGAGTGGCCACGTTCGTTACCTTGTTAGAATTGGCGTTCAATTCCGAGTGCATCGTTTTCAGAACGTATCTATTTCTCAGGTGTTCGCTGAATCTCGAGTGAGAGTCGTCTGCGTATTTCTTGGTTGCGGCATCCGTGGGATCTATGGGATTCGCGACGTTCACCAAACGTTTGGATTTCAGATCGAGATTGTCGTCCATGGTTTTATCCACGTAATTATCCAGCAGGATTCGTTCGAAATCGGCGTTCCCCCTGTCGACGTATTTTTTAGTCACAGCATCTGCGAGATCTATCGGCTCGGGAAGATTGTAGAGCTTCTTATCGTTCATGTTCAAAGGTTCTTCTCGAGGTTCATATCTCCGAATGTAACGTTCGTCCAAGTTGGCAATGTCGTAACCATCGTCGACTTCGAACGTCTTCCTCTTCTTTCTCGGGTTGACTTTTTCATCGTCACTTCTACCAAATTTATCGACTGGCATGTTGTTGTAAGGATTTTTTGTTTTTAGAAAAAATATATTCAAAACGCAGTTTATTAAAAATGAACTATGTTATTTTATTTTTCGTTTTTATTCGATTAAAATTTTTTTTAAAATAATTTTTTATCTTTATATATACTATAAAAAAAAAAATCTCTCTCTAATGTAAATCATTGAGAATGTCTTGAAATCGATCTCCTTCAGACCATCTCTTGAGAACGTAGAGACACAGGTGACCGCAAAACACTTGATCTGGTGATTGCACTTGTTCCGTGTTGTAACGAACCATCGATTTGTTGAAATAGTTCTTTATTTCTTTTGACGGCGAGATTCCGTAGCTGTCGAAATAATAATTTTTCTTCTTCCCGTTCTTCATCCATGCCACCCAGTGAGTGCCTTCACCCGATGAATCATCTAGATTTAAAATTCTGCATTCCGATTGTCGAGGTCTTCTCTTCGGCAAGGCATCTCTGGAAAACACTCCTAGAAAATCTTCGATTTTCAAATCTTTTGCCGCATTCAACAGATCGATGTTGGATAGGGGTTCGTTGGGTAAGACGACACCTTCTACGGATATCTTTATTTTCTTATTCATAAATAAGTATATATTTTTTTATTTATTTTATTATAATTTACTAAAAATGACATTTTTTTTTTCTATTTTTTTCTTTTTCTTTTTAAACTAACTTTCTCGATGTCACTATCGATTTCCATAATTTTGTGTTTATCTAATTCTTCTTGATTTTCTGGAATCCTATCATCCACAATCGTATCTGGAATCTTATCATCCACAATCACATCTAGAATCCAATCATCTCCATTCATATCATCTGATATTAGATCCAAAGTCCAATGTCCGAGTGCCAAAGTGCTTATTTTATCGTCTAACACGAATCTCTTGTCGTCGTCGGCTGTCAGCGAAATCTTGTTGACTATTTCAGTATACAAGTCGTGATTTTCGCTTCGAATCGATTTCATAGTCTTATACACAGGACCACTTCCTAACAGACAATCTTTATACTCTTGGAAAGAGATGTTTTTCTTCACCACACACGCTTTAACTCCTTTACACTTCTTGATCTCTTCATCATCTTCTAGACGATAAGCATAGAGTTTGGGTCTGAAGCCCACGAATTCGACGATCTGTTTACCGCCGCTCTCATCCTTAAATTTACCCAACATCTTGTTGTCGTTCGATTGAATGTTGGACGGGTGATCGACGGGATAATTGCTCGTGTTGAACCAATCGGCCACGTCCGGAGATATATCTCGGTAGACGTCTTTCGTCTCTATCTCGTAAACTAAACTGTCCATGTCGGTGAACAGTAGTTTGGCTTTGTCACCAAATTTTCGTTTGACGTAATCGTAGTGAAACTCGAACATCAATCGCTTGCTGATATCTAAAATGATCGGTCCGAGATAATACGGTTTGTCGAACTTCAGATGCGTCTTTTGCATGTGAACGGCCACTAGATTTTCGTCGAATATGGTTCAGTGTTTGTAATTGGGTTTTGCCACTAATTTTTTAGCTCTTTTCTCAGACGTGACGAGTCGAACGTCGATTCTCTTCCTGATGTTTTACGCAGTTGTTCATGAGTTTGAAGAAATCTTTTTCGAAATCGTTCTTGGCTCGAGTTCTGAGATTCGTGTTGAGATCGATGTATTTTTTCATCCAAGGCTCTTCGTCGAATCGAATGATGCGATGTATGTCGACTAATTTCATCCCGTAATCGACGTACTGTTTCAAATTCTCACTGTAGACGACGTAGTTACGTTTGTTAAATAAATTGGGAATGAGTTTTTCCCCGTCTCCTTCGTTCGGTTCCATTCGTTCGGGAGCCAGTGGATAATCGTTGTGTGGACCGTGTAATTCTTCCGGATAGTTCAAATCGACTTCTAAAATGCAAGGATAGTCTCTCCATTTTTGCATCTCTTCCAGTTCCTTCACCCATTCGAAATTTCCAATCGGTAAAGGATGACTCATAGCCCAACCATACAGATTATTGGCGTCCCAATACTGTATGTATTTAGTCGACTGTTTCGAATCAAAACCTTCTTTCATGTAGAGATTGTTAGCTTCAGAATGTCTGTGGGAGATCATCGAGACGCCACCTCTCGCAGCCCTTTCGAACATGAGCAACATGTCCACGTCGGATAATAATTCCAATTGGACTTCGGTGGTCTTCAACAGAGCGTCCCACGCCAAACCGGGTGCGGTGAAATACCAAGCGGGATCCAGTTCATAATTTCGACAACAGACGTCTCGAAAATTTTCGAACACGTCTGCCAAGAGCAGAACGTCGGTCTTCAGATAGAGATCGTGATAATCTCTCATGGTTTTCATATCGAATGATTTCCACACATTTTTGGCGTGTTCGTAATTCTCGTCGGAAATGTCGGATTCGTATAATTTCGAATAAAAATCTTCTTTCGAAGGTAGTGCGGTGTCTTCGAATCTCTTTAGATCGTTCATGTAATCGCAAGGATAGACTCCTTTCCTCAACATGACGTCTACTCGTTCTCCAAAATGTTCGCTCGTGATTTTAAATTTATCCTTGCTCATGTTATCGACTAATTTTTCCAGAGCGGTCGACATGAATTTAAAACTGTCGATGAAACGTACGCCTCTACGAATGGATTTCGTTTTTTCTTTCAACGTATTTCCGTCGATTACTCTTTTCTTCTCCATGAGCTTCCATTTCGTGAAGGAAATGTATCTTTCTTCGCTGTTCGCGATGCAATTTAATTTTTCGTGTGAGGTGCCGAGATTTTTCACGAACAGATGACTGTCGTAACCCGAGAAATTGTGAAACATCACCGGATAGAAAGTGGCGTCTCGATATTTTAAATTACACTTGCTGTGAGCCGGGCCGCGATACAGACCCGTGTAATGATCGTGGTCTCTGACCTTCTTATTTTCCTCCGAATTCTCGTCGAACGATTGTCTGCATATGTGACATTCGTTGCCTCTTTTATTTTCATCCTGCTGCTTTCGCGTGATGATCATTTTTGCCGGAGTTTTGAATTTGTCGTATAACATTTGAATTTTCGATTCTAACTCTTCCACGAACCTTTGAGCCACGTCGTCGTCTTCGCACTGTTTCGTGTAGGTGAAGGGACCCATGTCGTGTTGCGAGTCGAAAGCGCATTTCACGTAAATGCAATAGCCCGAAGGTATGTGTTTTTGATATCTTTCGACGTAACTTTGAAGAGCGTTGGGTTGACAGGAACGCATTTTCGTGGTGAAACAATCGAAATCGGCGTACACGACAAATGGTACTTTTAACCTTCTATTGTGATTTTCAAACTTCACGATGGTGTTGGGTTTGGGCATTTCGACGGCGACACCTTGATTTTCGTTGCAATATTCCTGATGTTTCGCCAACGAGTCTTCGCTGTGAAACACGTTCATGCAGTTGCAACATAAACATATCTTATGTTTATGTTTATTATTTTGTCTCGACAGTAATCGGCTCGGATGTTTAACCCAACAATAATGACGATTGTCACCATTCGAAATCAATAATAAAATAATCGTCTTTTCTCTTCCGTGATACGAAGTCTGTCTGAGAGGATAGATCGTTCGATTTTCGTCGTCGTATCCTAGGACGTTCACCGCTATGGTGGGATTTTGAGCCTCGAAACGTTCGATATGTTTTAACTCTGTTGGAAAAGTCACTCCGGTCCAATCGAGATTTTTAGAAGTTTCCTCATAATGAGAAACTCTATTGGTGTGTATTTCGACAGGGTATAAAGCGGAGGTGACTGCCCATTTAAAACACTGATCATCTTTATTTCTCACGTTGACCACGGCGTGTTTCTTAGTCAAGAAATACGGTAATTCCAAGTAGGAAGATCCTTTCAACGGATCGTTTTTATTCATGTGAATTTCGAGTTTTAACACCTCATCGAACGTCCAATTACTACCTTCATGTTGATAATTCACGAGAGACGTCAACATCTTGTCTTTCATCTTTTCGAAAACGTCCGATAGATCTGAACCTCGAAATACAGGTTTGACGTTAGATCTGAAATATGCATTTTTCACGATGCTCTCGCCGGACTTCACGTTGATTTTATTCATTATGCAATGGAGTATCATCTTAATTTTTAATCCCACGTTCATGTATTCGCGAAACAAATCCAATACTTCTTTCTTCACCCGTTCCATGAACAATTTCGGATCGACTTTCTTCAACGAGGGAATCACGTCGAAAGTTTTAAAAATGCCTTTGATCACCCTCTCCCATTCTACGGGTTTCGATTGGAATAGTTCCGCAACGAGTCGTGTTACATATTCTTCTCCTTTCTCTTCGTCGATTGCTCATTGAATTTCGCTCGATATATCGCGTTTGTCTTGAATCTGAAGTGCATCACTCATTTTCGTTTTAGTTTTTCTTTTCTTTGGAAACTTGATGTTCTTCAACGTCTTTTCGTTTAGTCGTCTTCTTATTTTTCACAACCGATGCATCTTTTGACGTCGTTGCTATCGACATTTCGTTTGCCTTTCTAGCGTTTCGCAAATATTCTTGTATGACATCAATTTTTTTTGATTTAGTTCTATGATTTCTGAAATCTGAAATTTGTAATAGTTTACAAATCTCGTTTAACTGAGGTATGGTTTTCTCATTTAAATTTACCATTGTTTTATCTGTTTGCTTCATTTGTAAGAATATTTATTTTTTTTTTTTGAATTTTGTATTAAATAATTTGTTAAAAAAGTTTTGCTTTTTTACTCTTTTTATATATACATAATAGAAAAAAAAAAAAAAGTTAAATTTTAAATTCAATTTTTTTTTCTTTAATGTGTTTTTATTCAAAAACAATTTAAGACCGCTTTTATTTCTCGCTCGCAAACCGAACACGTTTTCTCGTCTTCGGAATGACATTCTCTACAGTAACGCAGGTGTGCGCACGGTAGAAACAAGACATTTGCGACACCTTCGCAGACCAGACACTTGGTGGTGGACGTTTTACTCGGTTTGTTTTCGACGAGTGACGATAACTCGTCCACTTCCGCCATGAATTTGATGAGATGTTCTAAAGTTATGAATTGAGACAGGGTCTTGTTCGCGATGTTTAATGCATCGTACAATTGTTCCTTGGTGTATCCGAGTTGTAACATATCCATCAATAATTTTTGGTTTTTATCTCTATCCCTCTCTTCGTCTTGGATTTCGATCAATCCCAACGTTAGGATCTTGTTCAAATAATCGCATTCGACTTTTTCAATATTACTTATGTGTTCTAGTAAAGGTACGTCGTGAGGTTCCCAATTCATCAAATGTATGTCACAACAAAAATATCTGACTTTGTCGCCTCTGCCCACGTAAAAGAAACCCGCGGCGGCTAAATCTTCGGGTTTTTGAGCGAGATGTGAAGGCCAATTTTTAAACGTTTGAAGTCTTGCACGTTCTAGACTATAATTCAGATGTTTGGACTTGGATCATTGTTTTTTACCTCAAAATTGAGTTTGTAAGAATTTTTTTTTTTTTTTTAACTTTTATTTATATATAAAGAGAAATAAAGAGAAACTTTTTTTAACAAATTATTATTTAAATACAAAATTTAAAATATACATTATTTGCAAGAATTCATAAAAACCAAATAATCGATCATGACAACAACACCTAAAAGATGCGAATTGAAATTGAAACGAGACGAAAGGTATGAGAAATCCAGTTTTAATATCTATACATTACAACCACACGATCCCATCGAATTGAATGAGGTCGAGATGGTGGACTTAGAGCGCTACTACCACAAATATCGAATGTGTTTGAAAGTGGATGAAGCCGCGCTCGATTTGTTTTACGAGTACCAAAGCGAACTGCTGATTAATATCATCATCGCCGAAGACAGAGAATTCGACAGGCGTGATTTATTGTTGTCCTATGGAGATTACATATATCCAATAATCTCACCCGAACTCGTGAAGAAATCGGGTGGTGAGAGCGCATTCACCTATGAAAAAAAACTCAAAAGAGTAAAGATAAACATTCACACCATTTTCGTATGTGGAAAAATGACGAATGTGAATGGAAATATAAACAATAGAGAGATTGAAATTAAAATTTAACTTTTTATATATATATAAAGAGAAAAAAAAAACTTTTACTAAAAAAATTTTTACATTAAAGAAAATTAAAAATTAAAAAAACAACTTTTTTATATATATAAAGAGCAAAAAAAAACTTTTTAAACAAATTATTATTTAAATACTAAATAATCGACCATGAAGACAACAACACCTAAAAGATGCGAATTGAAATTGAAATGAGTCGAAACGTATAAGAAATTCGGTCATAAAATCTATAGATTACAACGACACGATCCCATCGAATTGAACGAGGTCGAGACGAAGGGCTTAGAGCATAAATACGTGAAATATAAGATGCCTTTGAAATTGGACGAAGCCGCGCTCGATTTGATTTACGAGTACCAAAGCGATCTGCAGAACATCGTCATCGCCGAAGATAGAGAATTCGACAAGGACGATTTGTCATTGCCCTATGGAAATTACATATTTCCAAACATCTCATTCGAACTCGTGAAGAAATTGGGTGGTGAGAGCGAGTTGACCGATGTAAAAAAACTCAAAAGAGTAAAGATAAACATTCAACACGTTTTCGAAAAAGGAGAAGACACGCGTATCAAGATGCTAATAACGGACTTGGAAATATAAACAATAGAGTGATTGATTTTTAGCGAAGAAAAATGAAAAAAAAAAAAATTAATAAGATCATCTTTAGATCTCATTACTTTTTTTTTTTTTTTTTTTTTTTCCTTCTTCTTCACTATCATCATAATATATTATAATAACGTTTCCTTTTCTCTCAGTTTTCAGCGTCGATTCTTCTTCTTTTTTTCTTTTTCTTTGTGATATGATACGATTATAACAACATTTTTGTTTATCCGAATCATAATTATGAACGAATGTTGTGCATCTCTTGGTAACACTCGCATCATTACCATTCTCTTCAGAAGGTAGTGGTGACCGTGGAAAGCATCGTCTCATTCTCAACCGTCTATCCCGTGCTTTATCTATCTCTTTCATTAGTTCTTTCCTTAGATATCCATCATTAGCGTCTAACCATTTTTTTATTTTTTCGCTCTCTGGCTTGCGATGTTCGTCATTATCATCAAATTGTTTCTCCACCTTTTCATCCAGGTGATAAATTTGTTTCTCCACCTTTTTATCCATTTTAAATATATTATTTTATACTTTCTATGATTTTATATTTTATATAATTTTATATTATAATAACATATTCAAAATCGGTATGTTCTTAAATGGCGAATTCTCACTGAGCAACAAACCCTTGCCGAGTCGCTCGACGTTCCGTCCACTCTTCAGATAGAGACGTTTCCTCTCAGAGAGTTGCCACCTCTAACGGGTTCTAGATACAATCCTTTACCGCTGTCGTCTACGTCTACGTGGACGTGACACACGGCTCCTCCCTTCTTCAAAAACAGTCCGCTGCCACCCATTAATTTCTCAACTGCCGAACTAGCGAGTCCCGTGAGAGCTCCCACGCTGAGAGTCTTTCCGAGAAAGGGTAGCACCTTTGCAGCGAAGGGTAATGCTTTTGCGGCTATTCCTGCCAATAGCGGTAGGAAACCACCTTTCATTCTCAAATTGTATCTCAATTGAGCGGGACTCATTCTCACCGTCAACCCTCTTCCATCACGAATTGCTTTCTCCATCCTTTTGATTTGACTTCTGGTCCAGGCGATCGAATCCTGACTGCCTCTCGTCAGATCTTCGTGAGTGAATTTGAATCTCACCGCGAGTTGTTAACGCTCTCTTAAGTTTCTTCCTCTGTCCTGCGGACATGTTCACGTTTTTAACCACGTATTCTGTCATAATTCTTTTTTTTTTTTTTAAATATATTTACTTCAATTGTTTCTTGTTTAATAATTATATTAAAATAATTTTGTAAAATTAATATTGCGTTTATTTTATTTTTGTTACCTATATATATATAATATTTTTTTTTTTTTTGCTTTTATATTTCTCTTATGTGAAATCGTATTGTCACTCTCTCTCCGCGAAGATCTAACAGTTCACCATTTTGATCCGTCAATGTGGTTTTGAGACTATACAACGTGTCTAAAATCACTGGTAGATAAACTAAATTTCGAGGTCGCTCCACGATCTTATAACCCGGCGACACGTTTGGAAAGAAGGAATAGATCGTCGGTTGAGCGCTACCATTCACATAGCTTCCAGCAATCACGTCCACGTTCACCAGAATGCTATTGACTGTGAGAATGTCAACCGTATTTTCAGATGCCGCGTGGCCTCGATACATCTTTCGATCGAATCCCAACATCTTGCCTATAGAATCGCCCGTGTTGAAATCCACTCGAAAATTATCTTCCAAATCCAACATCGTCTGTAAGGTATTAGGATTGGGAGTGAGTCTGATCTTGTTGCTTCCCTTTCCATCCGTCTTCATTCGCGTCATAATGTAATCGTTCAAATCATCTATGTCGTAACTCCCTTTGGGAATTCGAATCTCCAACCAATCCACTCCGTCGGAATACTTGAACGAGTTATTCTTTTCGGTGACGTTGGGAAAGGAATAATAAGTCTCCAGATTCACCAACGCCATCTCGTATCTTTTCTCTCTATTCAATTCGATGGAAGGTTCGAATTTCGTAGCGAATTGAGTCGAATTGCCACTCACCACGATTTGAATGGATTGTTTCGCAGCCGTATTCTCGTCTATCCGTTCTAACAATTCTCCATGTTCGAACATTATATTTAATTTTATTTTTTTTATTCAAAACTAATTATTTGAAGATTTATTATTTTTCTAATTTTTTTTTATTTTCACGCTCTATCTTATGATTATCATTGGAAACATAAAACTTGTCGAATCCGCACCGATATTTTCCGCGATTAAATTCGCTTGCCAAATTGATCATGACGAAATTGTAAACTCCACCATCCCAAACCCTCTTGCAGAATCTCCTGAATTCCGCAGCGCTCATGTCGTTTGCGACATGATCGCCGTAGATGTGATTGAGATTCTTGAGATCTTGGCAAAAGAGACACAGAAAATTAGCGTTTTCCCGTATCGTCTGTCTGGGCAATCAAAAATAATTCTGCGACAGGTAGAAACAGTCCACGTTGCTGTGTCGACCCCTAACGTAATACGATTCGCATCGGTTCTGTCTCTCCAAAAGCAGATCGTCGAAAATCATGAGATTCTTATCTTCCAATTTCAGTTCTCTAGGATCCGGAACGTCGCTAGCGTTCTCATAAAATCGACACTCGACGTTCGAAGATGCATTTCTCTTCATCAGCTCCGTCGCCGCGCCGTCCAAAATGGTCGAGAGTGGAGCTCCACTCTTGTCGAATTCCTCCCTACTGTCAAAGATTCTGGCTATGACGTCCTTGGGCAATCTGCGATCCATGCACTCTCGAAGCAATCTGTATTCGGGTTGAAACAAGCTCTTGCCAAACACGAACAATCTGTCGTAATCCAACCAGTCAGGTCGGGACAACAGATTCATCAACAGATTGGTCTTTCCACAATTCGATTTTCCCACTATCAAACCTCTTATGCTCTTGGGAAAGAACTTGTTATTCGACCTCTTGGTCGCGGCGTCGTTCCAAGACATATCTTTAATGTTCATCTTTGTTTTATTTTGTTTGTTATTTTAGATTCTTTTCAAACACAATTTTTTTTTATGTTTTTCAAACTCTGTTTTTTAATGTTATTATTATTTATTTATATCGCACCGTCGCGAGTTCTCTTCAATCTGGATCCACTCGTCATTTTGGCTAAATCTTGTATGGGCACCACAGCATCCTTAAAATCTTTCCAACTTTTTGGCGTTCGCTCTAACACAACTCGCTTCGCCGGCGGACTGATCAACTTATTGATCAATGCGTCGGCTGCCCTCTTGCCAGCCACAGAAGCTATCCTACCACTGGCTTCGGAAGTGGCTTTCTTACCAGCATCCAAAGCCGTCTTCTTACCGACCTCAAACGCGGTCGATGCGAGTTTTCTACCCGCATTGCTCGTGAACGCTCGTATTATAGAATCGACGTATCCCCGGTTCTTTATCACCAACATATTTTATTTTTATGATATATTTTTTTTTGTTTTTTTCACTGGTAAATCGTTTTTGCCGTTTAAATACTTTTATTATTCTAGTGTAAGAATTTACTGTTTTATTTTTTGTTTGTTTGTTTGTTTCTCTCTACTTATTATATACACATCAATCCTTCAATTCGTTCATCAGCCTTTTATGCTGGTTTTTATTCAAAACCTTCTGTCTTAACAATTCGTCAGATATAGCAACTATCTGATTATCTAATCCCGTGTTACCAGCCCGTCTGCTCGCCATCAACAAACTCAATCTCTGAGACAGAGCGTCGGAATCGCTCGGAAGAAAAGTGGTTTTCACCCCTTTGCCAGTCACCGATTCGACAAACTTCTTGTTCATATCCCATATGGGTTTCACCACTTTCGTCCACTTGTAACCTCTGTTGGCTTTGGGTCTCGTCTCTCTGGCATTGTTATTTCTCTTCATGGCGTGGGTCTGGACCAGAATGTCTCCGTAATTGTCGAAATCCTGTTCCGTGTAATCGCCGGGCTTGTCGTAAAGGAGCAATCTCCGCAGACCATCGGTCAATTCGTATCTGTTCGAACCAATGATCAATTCATCATCCCCAATATCCACTTCCGTATCACCTACAAAAATCCTTCCCTCCGAATCCTTATAAAATCCATATGACTGATCTCTCTTACCGCCATCATCATCGGACGATGCGACGCTACTAGTGGTGATAGTCGAAGCCATATCGGTGTCGCTCTCGCTCATATCTGTTTGAATTTCCGTGGGAACGTAATCCGGTGTAGATTGAACGGAATACCGATTTCCAAAACTAGGAGGTAACGAACCCATTCTCAAAGAACTCTCCTTTCTTTATAGGTCTCAATTCTTTGACTATCTCCTTCCTGATTCGCTCTTGACCCTCCGTCACGGGTTTAAATATTTTTGTGGCTTCACGTTTGAGTTCCATCTCACCGAGACGTCTGTTCCTGTCAGCAGACTGAATGCCCTTCTTAGCACGTTCATACTGGTCTAAAATTAAATCTCGGCGTCTAGGATCCATCTGTAAAAACATCTTTCGTTTTAATTGTTTTTATTATTTTCAAAATTAAATGTTTAATTATATTTTTTTTTATGTTTTAAGTAATAAAAAAACTCTTTCCGTCTTAATATAATAATCTGAAAATATTCACATCTCAACTGACTGTGTTAATTGAAGTTTAAAAAATACGTTTAAACAGTACATGACAAACTGGTTTCTGATTTAACGCATTTTGACAGTAGTTTTTACATTTGTCAATTGATTTTCATTCACACATCAATTCACTGAGTGTCGAATTAAGAGAGAATCCTTTTGATGACTGCGTTTGCTATTATGAATATATTAAAAATTTTACCACTCAAAACCTAATTGAGCGGAAAATGCGTTTTAAACATTCCCATAAGTGTTTGACTTTTTTTTTTCAAACAAACGCTTAACAGTCAATCTCTCTCATCAAGACAAAATACGAATATCTATTACAGATCATCTCTTTTCGAACAAAAAACCCTCAAAACTCAATTTCTATCTGTCCCATCAAGAGAAAACATGAATGTCTATAATACAGACCATATTCATAATCAACTCTTTTGAACAAAAAAACCTCATTCACTCATTACGATAACATGTGTTAGTTTTTTTTACTTCAGGAAGACGTGACTGGATTCGCGAATTTCCAACACACCGACGACGACACTCTTCGTTCAGATAGAGTTTTAGGAGAATCGAGCGATCCGATCGCTCGATCAGCTGAGTTTTTGAGAATTTCTCATAGTGGGGAATTCCCCTAATAATGTCATAAATGGGAAAAAAAACCCACCGCCTCAAAACAATTGCGGGTTCTGGACCATCTGTCTCAACACAATTGCGGGTTCTGGACCGCTGGTCTCGAGTCCCCAAAACTGTTTTTTGATGATGACCCAGAATTTTTTGCTTTTGCTCGCGTTCGCCAACGATGGATCGATGGTCTGATCTGCGATGGGAATGTCGACAAAAAATTACGTACAAGATACAAGTGAAGATGTACAATTTCACCCTTTTTTTAAAAACGCGCGTTCACCACACGTTCACCACGCGTTCACCACGAGTATTTGAACGTTAAAAGTGCGATCTAGGAGTCACAACTGTACATGAGAGGGATTCAAGACCATGTACAGTTTTTGTGAACAAGCGTGTGATTTAACACTGAATTCCACGTTGGTGAACGCATCGTGTGTGTATGTTGTACACGTACATGTACAAGTGGTCGTAAATCAGCAATTATTACCTACTCCCGCTCCCTACGGATGCTGCATTCCAAATATAAAACATTCCGACTGCTGAATCTGAAGAACAAGATTAAAATTTTAAAGAAAATTCCTCCTTTTGAACCAAGTTATAATTCGGACCCCCACAGTGATCCCAAACATGAACCCAGGAACTTGGCTTGAACAAACTTTAATCCCCCCCCCCCCCCTTCTTCAAGGATGCTGCACACCAAATATCAAAACATTCCGACTGTTGGATCTGAAGAAGATTTTTAAAGAAAACTCCTCATTTTGAACGAAGTTATAATTCAAGCTCCCACGGTGAGCCCAAATATGAGCTCAGGGTCTTGGCTTGAACAAACTTGAATCTCACCCCCTAAGGATGTTGCATACCAAATATTAAAAGATTTTGATTGGTGGATCTGAATATTTTTAAAGAATATTCCTCATACTGCACTAATTTCAACATTTGGGCTCCCATAGAGAACACACATATGGACCTAGGGATTTGATTTCAATAAACATGTGAAACAATCTTCCAAAGATGTTTTTTTGTGAAATTTGAAAGCTTTTGGAGCAGTGGTTTGGGAAAAGAGTAGTCTTTTAAATGTTTTCCCATTACACACAATGTTAAAAAATGCCAACTGAACTCTTTTTCAAAGTCCCGAAAAAATACCCCATGATAAAACCGATAGCAATTTGTTTAGATCATTCCATTCTATTAGTCCTAAGAACTTCACACCAAATAAGAATTCTCAGTGCAGTGTAGTTTTGGAGATATGGGCGTTTTAAAAAAATTCTATATGTAGCTCCTGCGGTTCCCATGGGGTGACGGGAAAATCTTTTTGGCATAATTTAAGTACTTCGGACCCAATAAGCCCTCATATCAAATTTGGTTCAAATCAACCTCTCGGTTTGGTAAATATACATTTTGGGCGGAGCGAAAATTCTTGCCATTCCCATAACGAAGGCAAATATAGTTCCTCTAACTTCTCTTGAACAAATCTGAGTCTACACCTCAAAAGGAAGCTGCACACCAAATATCAAGACTCTGCTACTGCTGGTTCATGAGAAGATTTTTTGAGATTCAAGCACACTACTTGGACGTGGCCCTACCGAGGGGCGAGGCAACTTGATTTGAACAAAATGAAAATGCGATGTCATAACAAACTATTATCTCAAATTTCAATTAAAACGGTTCAGCGGTTTTGGAGGAGAAGACGCAAACACCATGTTCATGGGCGACGGACGGTGAGTGATCACTATAGCTCCCCTGACTGAAATTCAGGTGAGCTAAAAATGTCATTAAACACGAACATTATAAAGATGTCTTGTTAAATAGTAAACAGATATATCATAAAATGAAATCAATAATAAGTGTAAATCATCAGCTTGGTAGTTATGAACTACACAAAATATCCCTCAGCTGTTTTGATGATAAACTATATACTCTGGATAGTATAAAAGCTTATGAATATGATCATCATAAACTAAATAGATTACATAATGAAAGTGTCAATGACACTGTAGCTTAACTTGTCTGTGTGTTGTGTTTGATGAAAAGGATAATGTTCAATGTTTATGAAAGGATTATGAAATAAGACAAGAACTGTGATAATTGAGAATATGTTAATTTCTGTTCCCTGTATGCTATGTTTTTAATAAAAAATAATATGAGGTGTACACTGTACTAAAGGGCGGAGGGGTGGGTTAATATGACCTCACAGTTAATGTATGTGACCCTCACAGTTAACGTATGTCAACGAAAGTTACCAAGTTACAGTGAAATTATTCCAAAACGAGTCATCCTATCAAGTTACATTGAAATCCCTTCATAAATATGGCCTGTAGACTGTGTTAAAGGTTTTCGGGCTCCAGGCCTGTGCAGCCATGACGGTTGACCAATTACTACTAAAAGGGGACGTCCTCGTCTCGACATTATACTGAGTCATTCTACTAAGTTACAATGAAATCCCTTCACAAATACGATCTGTAGTCTGTACTAAAGTTTTTCGGGTTTTATGCTCAGGAAGCCATCATGGCTGAATGATCGCGACCAAAAGGGGACGTTGTCATCTGGACATCGTCTGGAGTGATCCTACGACGTTACAATGAAATCCCTTCATAAATATGACCTGTAGACTGTGCTCAAGGTTTTCGGGCTTCGGGCCCCTGAAGCCGTCACAGTTGACCAATCATGACCAAAAGGGGATGTCATCATCTAGGCATTATATGGAGTCAACCTACCCTAACAAGCTGCAACGAAATCCTTACATAAATATGACCTATAGACTATCCTAAAGATTTTGGGGTTTTGGGCTCGGGCCGCCATCAAGGCTGAATGATTGCGACCAATAGGGGACGTTCTCATCTAGACATTATTTGGAGTCATCCTATCAAGCGACAATGAAATCCCTTCATGAATATGACCTGTAGACTGTGTTAAAGTTTTCGGGCATCGGGCCCCTGTAGCCGACACCGTTGCCCAATCATGTCCAAAAGGGGGCGTTCTCATCTGGACATTATATGAAGTCAACCTACCAAGTTTCAATGAAATATCTTCATAAATATGACCTGTAAACTGTGCTGAAGGTTTTTGGGCTTCGGGCACCTGTTGCTGTCAGAGTTGACCAATAACGACCAAAAGGGGATGCCATCATCTAGGCATTATATGGAGTCAACCTAACAAATTACAACAAAATCCTTCCATAAATACGACCTATAGACTAAAGGTTTTGGGGCTTGGGCAGTCATCAAGGCTGAATGACCGCGATCAAAAGAGACCGTTCTCATCTAGACATTGTAGTCATCCTTCCACATTACAATGAAATCCCTTCATAAATATGACCTGTAGACTGAGCTAAAGGTTTCGGGCTTCGGGTCCCTGTATCCTTCACAGTTGCCCAATCACGTCCAAAAGGGGACGTTCTCATCTAGACATTATATGAAGACAACCTACCAGGTTACAATGAAATCCCTTCATAAATATGACCTGTAGACTGTGCTAAAGGTTTTCGGGCTCGGGCATCCATCATGGTTGAATGATCGCAACCAAAAGGGAAATTCTCCTCTGCGCATCATCTGGAGTGATCCTTCGAAGTTACAATGAAATCCCTTCATAAATATGATATGCAGACTGTGGTCAAGGTTTTCGGGCTTTGGGCCCCTGTAGCCGTCATAGTTGACCAATTACGACCAAAAGGGGATGTAATCATCTAGGCATTATATGGAGCCAACCTAACAAGTTACAATGAAATTCTTCCATAAATACAACCTATAGACTATGCTAAAGGTGTTCGGGCTCGGGCAGCCATCAAGGCTGAATGATCGCGACCAAAAGGGGACATTCCCATCCAGACATTTTTGGAGTCATCCTACCACGCTACAATGAAATCCCTTCATAAATATGACCTGTAGACTGTGTTAAAGGTTTTCGGGCTTCGGGCCCCTGTAGCCGTAATAGTAGCCCAATCGTATCGAAAGGGGGACGTTCTCATCTAGACATTATATGAAGTCAACCTACCAAGTTACAATGATATCCCTTCATAAATGTGACCTGTAGACTGTGCTAAAGGTTTTCGGGCTTCAGGTTCGCTCAGCCATCATGGTTGAATGATCGCAACCAAAAGGGGAATTCCTATCTGGGCATGATCTGGAATGATCAAACGAAGTTACAATAAAATCCCTTCAAACATATGACCTGTAGACGGTGCTCAAGGTTTTTGGGCTTTGGGCACCTGTAGCCGTCACAGTTGACCAATCACGACCAAAAGGAGATGTCATCATCTAGGAATTATATGGAGTCAACCTAACAAGTTATAATGAAATCCTTACATAAATACGATCTATAGACTATGCTAAAGGTTTTTGGGCTCGGGCAGCCATCAAGCTGAATAATCGCGACCAAAAGGGGCCGTTCTCATCTAGACATTATTTGGAATCATCCTAACAAGTTACAATGAAATCCCTACATAAATATGACTTGTAAAGTGTGCTAAAGGTTTTGGGGCTTCGGGCTCCAGTAGCCGTCACAGTTGCCCAATCATGTCCAAAAAGGGACGTTCTCATCTAGACATTATATGAAGTCAACCTACCAAGATACAATGAAATCCCTCCATAAATATGACCTGTAGACTGTGCTAAATGTTTTCGGGTTTTGGGCTCGGGCTGTCGTCACGGTTGACAGATCGCGACCAAATGGGGAAGTTCTCATCTAGACATCATAAGGAGTCATCCTACCAAGTTACAATGAAATCCCTCCATATTAAATATGATCTGCTGACTGTGTTAAAAGTTTTTGGGTTTCGGGCTTAGGCAGCCATCGCGGTTGACAGATCATGACCAAAAGGGGACGTTCTCATCTAAACATTATACAGAGGCAGCCTACCAAGTTACAATGAAATCCCTTCATAAATACGACCTGTAGACTGTGCTAATAGTTTTCGGATTTTGGGCTTGGGTAGCCATACCGGTTGACCGATCGCGACCAAAAGGGGCGTTCTCATCTAGACATGACCCCAAACCAGCATATGAAATTTCGTGACGATCAGACAAGAACTACGGGGTGTAGCCTGTGCTAAAGGAAAATGTGAACAGACTCACAGACTAACAGACTCACAGACTAACAGACTTCCGCACGCGTGATGGCAAAAGCTTATCTTGACTTTGTCAAGTTAAGCTACAAATGTGGAAATAAAATAGACAAGATCATTAATAAATTTTGGCTAAATTACTAGCAATGACAGAACAATGAATACACCTTTGTTATATATATAAATATATATATAAAATAAATATGTATGCGTTGCATAAAAAGAGAGAAAAATTTATACAATGAAAAATTATATAAAAGCCCCCCGCGGCAGGAGTGCTCAGCTCCGAGGGTTATTCTATGTTCCAATTTCTTACCCCTCCAATATATCAGAGTTAATGCTTTTATACAGGCTTTTCAAAATTTGAGGTACAGTCACTTCTCAGCTGTCCGCCCCCATTATAAAATCATAAAATTCAAACTCGCTGAAAAAAACAGCAAGAGCCTACCAATGCGGGTGCGCCCTTAGCTTTATGTTTAGCTAACTCTCTCTAGAAAGTTATGTTAGATAAGGCATTAAGTGTGTTGATGTGTGCTTAAAATATAAGCTCAGTCCCGTGAACTTCGTATACTATTATGATTTAACTAACTCTCCCTAAAAAGTTATGTTAGGTAAGGAGTTAAGTGGTGTTGATGTGTGCTTAAAATACAAGATCAGTCCCGTGAACTCCATTTGTTACTGTGATGTGAAGCCTGGAATGAGAATTTACTACCTTAAAATTATTCTTTACAAATACGCTTGGTTGGTTTTAAAACTAATTTATTTCAAGCCAGGTTTATTTATGTGAATGACAATTTTCCAACTCAAAATAGCTTTTCAATTGATAAGTTCAGTAGTGTGAACTCGCTTGTTACTATTATCTGATGCCTTGAATGTGTACCTTGAATATGTATTTATTGGGGTTCAACGACACTTTCAATAGCTAGGGTCACCTTGTATCGGACAGTTTTATGGGTGGAAGAAGCTGGAGTACCCAGAGAGAACCACCGAGCAACTTGGCGAGACCGTGGCATGGAGACCAGTGCAGGTGTTATTGCAGGTGCTATAACTCTTAACCCTAGAATTCTAGGGAATGGGGGCGCGGTGGTGTTGCGGTAACCGGTTCTCATCAGAACACCGAAGTTAAGCAACGTCGAGCCCGGTTAATCCTCGAATGGGTGACCGTCTTACACGCTAAAAACTAAAGTGTTAAAAAACACACTTGAAGTGCTATATTTAACACTTACTAAGCGCTGAACTAGCACTTTGTTCAAGTGTAGATATCCCAGAACTTGACAGGTGTTACAATAATACCACTTGACAAGTGTAATGTCGCGACACTTAAAAGGAAACAACGCAGATGACGCGGATCAGGCTCGAACTCTCGAGCCTGATCCGCGTCATCTGCGTTGTGTCCTATTAATTATGTACCCACCAAGCGCAAATCAAATTATGGACGATTCTGGAAGAACCACCAATGCAAGACACATGGGAAGTGCCATCCATTTAAGTTTCAGATGTCTGACTATTGTAATGTCTAAGTGCTTAAAGCATTGCACTTTGAGTGTTAAAATCAAACCCTAAGAATTAGAATGGGTTTAACACCTTGAAAGTGTCAGTTTTAACACTTTAGTTTTTAGTGTGTAGCGATCGATTCGGACTACCACGCTGTGTCCTTGGGCAAGGCACTTAACACTTAACCCCAATTGTCAACATGCGGGCACGATGACGCGTGCACTAAGGCGTACTGCACGTCTATGGTGCGCATGTCTTCAACCAATCTAACCCTGCCTGTGCTGCAGTGCGGAGTTACGATGTTGGGTAACTGACAGCAGCTCGTCGTTGCTCGATGGTTCTCTCAGGGAACTCCGGCTTCCTCCACCCGTAAAACTGCCACGGTCATGATTTGCCATTCGTGCATAAGTATGTGACCTTAAACACCAATAAATAAATAAATAATTCTAGGGATTATATCTGGTTCTGGTATCATGGTTCAAGCAATTTTAACCATGAAGGATTATAAAGAAAAGACGGAATATTGTCGTTTTGCATACACAAATTATAATAAAATCTTAATTGAATTACGTTCATTTTTACGTTGTAAATACTATTATAAAGATTTTATTCGTGAGTTAACAGTGGTGGAGGAAAATTATCCGATTGTTGTCCTCTTGTAACACATTTTGAACGGGCGAATGATAAAAAAAAAAGTTCATTCTACATACTGATTTGAAACACACCTATTTTTGCCATACAATGGTATAAAAAGGTATTTTTCGGTTAATATTTTCGATATTGTCCCACTTGGTGAAAAAAACATAATCAAACCCCCCTACTATGGTTAAAGTTTATAGAGATCGTGACATGGAGAACAGTGCATAATATCAATACCCCCATCAATACCACTTGTTGAAACTGTGTCTTTACCAGAGTAGTAGTAGAAGCAGTATGGGGACATGTGTCAATACCCCATCAATACCACTTGTGAAAACTGTGTCTTCACCCCAATACCCCAGTAGTAGTAGGAATAGTGTATAGGACATGTGTCAATACCCCAGTAGTAGTAGGAACAGTTTTGGACATGTGTCAATACCCATCAATATCCCAGTAGTAGTATGAGCAGTATAGGACATGTGTCAATACCCATCAATACCCCAGTAGTAGTATGAGCAGTATAGGACAGGTGTCAATACCCATCAATCCCCCAGTAGTAGTAGGAGCAGTATAGGACAGGTGTCAATACCCATCAATACCCCAGTAGTTGTAGTAGTAAAGGGCATGTCAATACCCATCAATACTCCAGTAGTAGTAGGGGTAGTATATGACATGGGGGTATGAAATGACATGAAAAACAGTACATAATATCAATTTAACCTCATCAATACCACTTGCTGATTGTGGAAACTGTGTCAATACCCCCATGTCATATACTACTCGTTTCTACGGCAACGTTTTTATTTACGGAAATGGAAGAAAATCCATTGCTCCCATCTACAGGTCACCCCAAAAAGCATATCAAGTTTCGAAGCGATGCGATCATAAATGTGCCTTGTAGGGTGTGCCAAAGGGAAATATTGAGATGCATAACTGCACTAAGTTCAAAGGCCGAGGCCAACGGCAATGTTTTTGACGGAAATGGAAGAAAATCAATAGCTCCCATCTAGAGATCAACCCAAACAAGCATACCAAGTTTTAAAGCAATCCATTTATAACAGTGCCCTGTACGGCATGCCAAAGGAATATTTTAATGCACAAATGCACCATTGTTAAAGGTCATTGCCTACGGCAACGTTTTTGGACGGAAATGAAGAAATCGATAGTTCACGTCTGGAGGTTGCCCAAACATGCATACCAAGTTTCAAACTGATCCATTTATACATTCACCTGTCAAGCTCAAAATTAGTCAATTTTAACAAAAGGCCATACCTCTTCAGTCTTGTGAAAAACGTACATCAGACCTAGCCCATTTTCGAACTTGATCAAGCCATTGTTCCTTAAAACCCATGAGCCAAATATCAGTCAAATCGGTTGACGTTTCTGAAATTATCGCACTATCAAACTCAAAATTAGTCTATTTTAACAAAGTGCCATAACTCGTGAAAAAGCATGCACACAACCTATTTCGCGTCATCGGGTGTTGAACATACATATCAAGTCACATACCAAACATTATCAAAATCTGTACCGAAACAACTACGTTATAAGCAAAAAGGACCACCCGCCCGCCCGCCCGGCGACCGACGCTCGCCATACCAATAGTCGACGTTTTTTTTGAAAACTCGACTGTAAACTATGCTTTAACTTAAACTGCTAACATATGGTAATACATTGGTGTTATAAATAAAAAAGTTAATAAAATATTTAAATCGGTAGAAAACACGAAGTTGTCCAAAAGTGTCATTCACCTCGGATGACATTGTTATTATCGTAAAAGTTAATCTAAGGATTAAAGTGTTAATACAATACTCTGTCACACTGCAGAAGCGCTCAGGGAAAGTTGAGTGGGGCGGGGCTCCTAAACGTAATAGATCTACCATGGTTCGTTCTGGTGGGGAAAAAAAGATGTGTCCACAAATAAACCCATTTCCTTGATTCTCAGTTCTTTATGAGTGCTACGGACGGAAGAAGTTAAAAGTTTGTGCACGCTGTTTGTTTCATCGCGGAAAGTTGTTGTTCAATTGTTGAGGTTTTAACGACACTGTCAGCAGCCAATATCACATCGTGTCGGACAGTGTTAGCGGTGGACGAGACCAGAGTACAGTGGAGCCCACTTAATTGGATATCTCTTAATTGAATAACCCTGCTAATTGAATATAATTTCCAAGCACAAAACCATTTACCATACCTTCAGTACAAATTTGACATGTTAATTGAATATAGATTATAGAGTAAACTCCTGTTAATTGAATACATTTTTTTTGTAATATGTCGAGAATTCTACCTGACAGTCGCAAACTTCCCTTTGTTTATTGACCTTTTTGGCATCAGTACATTCAATACAGGCATTTAATCTATTATATCTTGTTTGACAGAGCTCCATGAGTTCTGTCAAACTAGATATGATAAATTAGATGCTCAGCTTAACCCATGAATGCAGCTAAGCGCCCACATCCCTGTTAATTGAATACTCCTGTTAAATGAATAATTTTCACAGGCATAAAGAATATCCAATTAACAGAGTTCCACTGTACTTGGACATAACCACCCAGCAGTGGCGCGTAAGTGTCAGACCCTCCAAAGTACTAACCCAGCACAAGCAGAGTCAGCAGTGGTTGAAGACAAGTGCGCCATCAAGGTACAGTTTTCGTCTTAGAAAAGAGCATCACCTTTCGGTTTAAAATCCAATTATCTAACCAATGAGGAACCTGGCTCTAGTAACCTAAGTGTTTTGGGCGTTCTCATGTATGTGTATGTTTTTGTTTTTTTGTTTTTTTTTTAGCATACAGTTAAAACTAGAAGTCCTGTCACGAACTGTGCGCTAATCTAGGCTGAATTGCGCGTAGGAATTGCAATTGCCATGTCGAATGGCCTTCCAAAGCACCGCAGGTTCTCCTGGTTACTCATGGCAAACACAGGCAATGTTTCTGCTAATGGACCTCCGGGTACCCGGAGGTCCATTGGCTGAAACATTGCTTGTGCACAGGCCATGTGTACAGAATTTGATAGCCTTATTATGGTCATAACGCGTAGATTAACGAGCAAATCGACGTGCTATTTGTGCACATTTAATGACAGGACTTCTAGTTTTAACTGTATAGTCATTTATCTTTATTGATATTGAATTAATAAATATCTTATATTATCTCCATCAAACCATGCCACGTATACAGCAGGTCACCAACTGTGTCCATGGGGCACGAATGCCCCTGCTCTATAAAGTATATTTAGTCATTAACAAAGTTCAAAAAAGGCGCCATAACTCAGATAAAAATTATCGCACCACACTCAAAATCAAACCCGTCTGGTATATTGTCTACAGTAAGCTATATTTCAAGTCTGATTAAAATCGGAAACCTATAACTCAAGTTACCATCCGG
The DNA here is from genome assembly GCA_031216915.1 of Pictodentalium vernedei. Taxonomy (NCBI): domain Eukaryota; kingdom Metazoa; phylum Mollusca; class Scaphopoda; order Dentaliida; family Dentaliidae; genus Pictodentalium; species Pictodentalium vernedei. The sequence continues at coordinate 98,939,206 of CM062292.1, forward strand.
AAACCAATATCAACATGTCTTCTATGTTGGAAATGGGCCATAACTCTGTCAAAACATATCGGACCAAGCTCACTATCAATCCCAACCTGTATTATGTAGTTATAAACCTATGTTTAAATTTTGTTACCTTTCATTCAGTCAAACTAAAGTTATCGTCCGGAAACCAAAATCCACTTGTCTACTAAGTCGGCAAAGGACCATAACTCTACCAAAAAATATTGGACCAAGCCCACTATCATTCCGAACCTGTATTATGTGGTTATAAACCAATGTACAAAATTTTGTTTCATTTCGTTCAGTCTAACTAAAGTCATCGTCCGGAAATTATATTCGGAACGGTCGGACGCATGAAACTCCCGGACGGACGGACAAGGTTAACACTTAATTCCCCTCGCCAGAATGGCGGGGGCATAATAATGCTTCGATTCTCAGGTAGTCCCTCGCTGGACTTGAACCCATTCAATGGATATTTTTATTGCCTTGCAATGTCTTCCAGTATTACTACAAAATCGGGAGACTCTATAAACTTTTTACAGTTTTGAATTGATATTTGAAACTGAAATCTGAAGAGAAATACTAAAGACAGTTTACATCCTGTCATCCTGTGACTTTGCAATTGTTTCTAGGCAAGTTTTGGCTGCTTATATAGGCAGCCAAGACTTGCCTAGAAATTAAAATGTAACTTGCGAGTTATCTCAGATACAGTATGAGGAGAGGGGCGGTGGGGGCACCTGTTCTGTTGCAGTAAAAAGTGATCAAACTTGAAATTAGTCCCTTGAGGGTTAAAATTAAATGAGTTAAAAATGTATGATTATGCACTTTCTAGGCATTCTGAGTGTGAAAAGACAGTGGAAACCCCCTCAATCCATGCTCATTACATGCAAGAAAAAAATTAAAAATCCCCCCCCCCCCCCATGGGCCGGGGAGAGGGTTGAGGCCCGCGCTTGGCCCAGGAGTCCAGTGTTATTGGGACAGGCCTGGGCCCACAAAGTTCTGGCTCCTGTACCAAGACTGGACCTCCGATCCCCGAGCGAGAACCAGCAAGATAAGTTGTCTGTCGTGTTGAAATACTGGTTGCCACTCATGTAAAGAAGGAATAGGAGTGCCCCATGGAGAAGCTCAGTCTGTTGCATTATTCTTGAAGTGATAACTTTGTAAAATCAACTTGACTAATAATGTTATCACTTAAAGAATTATGCAGTCAAAAGCTATAACTCGAGGTCACTGTATACTCACCGATGAACTTGCAAATTTGTAACATGCTGCTAAAAACACGTCATTTTGGCGGCCAAAAAATAACGTGATTCTTTCCCCAAAAGCCGCCAGAAGTCTCCATTTATTAATTGATTTCAAAATTTCCTTGAGGGAGGACCCCCCCCCCCCCCCCCCCCACACACCTATCAATGCTCGTGCCATCGGCATTAGCACAAGTATCCCGACACAAATGTGTAAAAATCAATTAATTTATTGTATGTGACCTTATTGTCAAGTCTTGGTTTGGTCTGTTTCTTCTTATCCAGTTATCTTAGGCTAGCCTTCGGGTTGAAATGTGGCTGAATTAGAAGAAATAGATCGAAGAGGCTGAAGGCAGAATTCACTGGCCAAAGTGTTACATGTACGTTTGCTGTCAATATATTGTAAGAGTGCTCGTAAATTGACGCATTTAACCCTTTACCCAACGTAACGGCCAAAACCGGCCAGCGCCATTCTCAAAAATCGCCAATTAATTTTCATTATTTTTTCATTTTTGTCTCAAAAACATAGGTTATGACACCTCATTGGAACGAGCTCGTCGAGCTCGTTCCAATGAGGGGTCATAACCTATGTTTTTGAGACAAAAAATGAAAAAAATTAGTTATTCAAGAATTATTTTTACAAGTGTCGTCTGCTTTTCATGTTAGGTAAAGGGTTAAATGGTCTCAATTTGTTAAAACGGTTATGTAAATGTAATCAGGTATATGTCTCACAAAAATGAGTGGGGATAGGGAGGGGCCTATTACTATCCAGGGTTCTGCCGCCTCTGCTCTGAAAGAAATACTGACCAATAGGACTCATGTCTATGCTCCCCCCTGCAATCCTGACCAAAATTTCCTATGGTTGGAAATTCGGAGGGTAAGTCATGATTAGTTGGAAATTCCATCTATCTATAGATTTTAGAGCTTCTTTGGTGATGCTGTCTCCTTTACTTCCCAAAATTCCAACTTGGTTTCAAATCGGCACAAATTCCAACTGTTTCTATTTACAACAACTGTGTACGCAATATCGAGCTTCATAAGTATGCATGATGTCAATCGGTACGAGATTTCTATAGTACGTTTACTTATCGTAATAAAAAAATCCTCTAAATGAACTTCAAGAAATATCACATCATGTAAAATCGTTATCCTGAGTTAATTCCATCATTCACAGTTACAAAATGATGAAACATCCAAAATTGATCATTCCTGCATAAGATCTGATTTAATGCGGGGACAGGGTAAATTAATTGCTCAAAGTTCTCAGCTTGATCATCTGTTTAGCAAATGTTCTATTCCCAGAATAATAACAAATAATAATAATAATATTCAATTCCCAGAATAATAACAAATAATAATAATAATAATAATAATAATAATAATAATTGTGTCATAAATGTGGCATTTCAGTAACTAGAATCAATTTAATGCCCCCCTTTCATGGCTTCATTTTCAAATTTTTTCTCGGAAGTAAATTTCCAACTAGCGGAGGAACCGAGAAGGGGGGGTCCCCCCTCCCAGTCCCCCCCCCCCCCCCAGTTGGAAATTCACTAGCCTACACCCCCAAACCTCTATCCTCTTCGTTCTGTTGTATCTCAAATAATAATACTGAACATACACTAAGTACATATTTACAAAACACACCTCAAAGGAGCTGTTGGATAGATAACCTTCAAGTGGGGAAAACAAAATTCTGTTCCAATTATATGCTTCAAGGTTTTCCGAAATCCATCACCAGTATCACCTGAAAATATTTCTAAAACTAGAGGTATGCTCGTCACAAAATGGCGGGCCATGGTATTATCATTTATATATTTATTGGTGTTTAAGGACACATATTTATGCACAATGGCTAATCATAACCGCGACAGTTTTACGGGTGGAGGAAGCCGGAGAGAACCACCGAGCAATGGCGAGCAACTGCAGACTCACCAACATACTAACTCCACGCATGCAGGGTTAGCATTGGTTGAAGACAAGTGCACCATCGACGTGCAGTATGCCCTAGTACATAACACCACCGTTCCCCCACGTGGGCTATGGGGTGAAGTGTCTTGCCCATGGACACAAAGCGGTTGCTGCTGGTGGGATTCGAATCGAGGACCTCTCGGCTTACAGCCTGCATCTCTACCTACTGAGCCACCTGTGGGCCATGGTATAAATGATGTCGCGAAAACTAAACTAATTTAAATGTTGAATGTATCGTTTTAGCAAAAGTCTTTTTACTGAACGTTACGACCTTAACAAACCACCGCTATTCACAGAAATGCCAATCAAGTTTGACAATTTCCTGCTTTTTGCCTCAAAAACTGTAATGAACACAATACGCTAATGCTCATTCAAGTTCTGATAATCCTCTCACACACAGTAAGAGAAGCCCGGGGGTAACTGTTGTTTAGTGGGGTTTAATGATACTTTCAACAGCTAAAGTCACCTCGTGTCGGATAGTTTTACGGGTGGAGGAAGCAGGAGTACTATAGAGAACCACAGAGCAGGAGTGAGCAACTGTCAGGCTCTCCAACTTAACCCTTGGAAACAGAAAGGCCGCTATTCCAGTCGTAAACATGATACGTCATAATTTCATTAAGTGGGATGGCTGCTGAGTGAATGTGTGGATAAACTAATAAATTTTTTCAACGTGCAGCCTTGGGGCTGCACATTGATAATATTAATTGGTCAACCCCCAAGTAATGAATAAGGACTTTCCCAATTATTGTCATTGAACTGACGTGGAAGATACCACCAGGGTTCAAAGGGTTAATAACTCTGCAAAAGCAGAGTTAGCAGCGGGTGAAGATAAGTACATCATCGACTTGCAGCATGCCTTAGTACACAGTGCTAACCGTGCCCCATGTGGGCAATCGGGATCAAGTATCTTAACCCTTTACCTAACATGAAAAGCAGACGACACTCGCAAAAAAATTCTTGCATAACTATTTTTTTCATTTTTTGTCTCAAAAACATAGGTTATGACCCCTCGTTGGAACGAGCTCGACAAGCTCGTTCCAACGAGGGGGTCTTAACCTATGTTTTTGAGACAAAAAATAAAAAAAATAATGAAAATTAATTTGCGATTTTTGAGAATAGCGCTGGCCAGTTCTGGCCGTTACGTTGGGGTAAAGGGTTATAACAAGGATACAACACAGTTTCCGCTGTCACAGTTACGTGATGCCGACCTTTCGAGTTGAATCCAATGTTCTAAACACTGAGCCACCGCGCTGCCTTCGACGGTAATTAAACTATAAGTAGCCACCAGGGGTATCGCCCCGAAACAGTAACCTTGGTAAAATATTACATTAAATTAACACAGCCACTGTTGGTAGCACATACTCAAAATAACACAGAAATAAGGATTACCTATATTTGATGACATGTCAAGTTTGGTTTCGATCGGGACTGATAAAATTTTAAGTTCAAGGTCACTGTGACCTTGACCTTTGGCACAATAACCTAAAAATATGTAGGGTTCTTTGGTGATCATGATCAACACCAATGCCAAGTTAGGTTTCGATCGGGAATGCATAATTTTTATAATTAAGAGAGCCAAAACCAGCTCTGATAGAAAAAAAATTAAATTTCAAGGTCACTGTGACCTTGACATTTGGCACAATGACGCTAAAAATATATAGGGTTCTTCCTCGCATTATGCCCGACCCACATGCCAAGTTTGGTTTCGATCGGGCAAACAGCATTTTAATTAGAGGGTGGAAACCCACTCTGACCGATAAAACTTCAAATTCAAGATTACTCTGACCTTTACCTTTGACACAATAACCCCTAAATAAGTAAGGTTCTTCCTTCCATCATGCTCAACCCATAGACCAAGTTTAGTTTCGATCGGGCAAGCAACTTTCAATTAGAGAAGCCAACTCTCGTAAATGTTTAAGTTCAGGGTCACTGTGACCTTGACCTTTGGAACAATGACCTAAAAATATGCCTACATGAAACTCACATGCCAAGTTTGATTTAAGTCGGCAAAGTGGAATTTTAACTAGAGAGCAGATAAAAAACAAGAGGCCCCACAGGGCCTGAAGCGCTCTTTGATTACAGAACATGATATAAACAGAGTCCAAGAATGAGTCTACATTAAGCAATCCATCTCCACAGGATACCTTGTCAATCCTTGAGCCCCTCGGGAGTGACAAAAATAGTCCGAGCAGCATGCCTTTTCTTCAGTTGATCATAATGTAAAATATGGAGCTCCCCTATGAAGCCCCTTCATACAACCTATGTGGATGAATCTTAGTTACATACCTCTAGAGGGTACTGAACACAAAATTTCTAATTCTTCAGCTACATGGCCAATTCCAAGCCCAAATATAAACCCAGGCTCTCGATTTGAACAAAGTTGAATCTGACCTCCCCAGAGAAGTTGTATACCAAATATGAAAGCATTCTGAATGTTGGATCTGAAGAAGAAAGATTTTAAAGAAATTTCTTCATATTGCACTAAGTTAAAATAATTCGGGCTACCATAGGGAGCCCAAATATTAACCCAGGGAACCAATTTGAACAAACCTGAATCTGACTTCCCTAAAGATGTTGTAAACCAAATACGAAAGGATTCTCACATGTGGAATCTGAAGAAGGAAGAGTTTTGAAGAAATTCCCTCATATTGTACTAAGTTAAATTTCCGGTTCCCATATGGAGCCCAGATATTAACCGAGGCACTCGAATTGAACAAATTGGAAGAAATTTCCTCATATTGCACTAAGTTAAAACTTGGGCTACCATAATGAGCCCAAATATATATCTAGGAACCCTATTTGAACAAACTTGAATCTGACCCCCCTAGAGATGTTGTATACCAAATATAAAAGCATTGTGACTGGTGGGTCTGAAGATTTTTAAAATTTATCCCCCATATTGAACTAAGTTAAAATTTGGGCTTCCACTGGAAGCCCAAATATTAACCTAGGGACTTGGTTTGAACAATCTTGAATCTGACTCCCATAACTATGATGTATTACCAAACATTAAAAGATTCTGACTGGTAGTTCTGAAGAAGAAGAATTTTAAAGAATATTCCCCATATTGCCATAAGTTAAAAATTCGGGCTCCTGTATTGAGCCCAAATATGAAGTAATGGCATTGATTTTAACAAACTTGTATTTGCCCCCCCCCTCCCACTCCCCCCCCCCCCCCCCCTATGAATGGTGTATACTGAATATCATAAGTTTCTGACCACTGGTACTGGAGAAAAGATTTTTTAAAATTTTTGCAATATGCTGACTCAGCATTTCTTCGATGCCCTCTACAGGACACCCTGACATAATCGATGGCAATTTTCTTTTACCATTCAATTCTACTGGTCCTATGGGTGCTTCAAACCAAATAACAGCTCTCTGTTCCCTGTGGTTTGGGAAATATGGCGTTTGAAAATATTTCTATTTTTAGCTCCTGTGGGTTCCCATGGGGATGCGGGATTTTTTTTGTTTGCACGAGTCAAGTACTTATGACCCAATAATAACACATACCAAATTTGGATCAAATCGGACCATCGGTTCAGAAAACCGAAATTTGGGGCAGGGCCAAAAATCTTACCCCTCCCATTACAAAGCCAAATAATCCAATTGAACAAACTTGATTCTACACCTCAAATGGAAGCTCGATAACAAATAAGTCATTGTATCCACTGGTTCATGAGAAGAAGATTTTAAAAATATTTTGGAGCATTTTCCCTCACCCCCTCCCTATAGGGCTCCGCATGTTGAGTTGAACAAACATGCAATGCCCCTTTGGGACCATCAGTCACACAAACTTTCACTTGAATTGGCCCAGTGGTTTTGGAGGAGAAGATCAAAACATAGTGTGTACGGACGACGGACGGAGAGCGATTGAGATTAGCTCAGCTTGACTTGTCAAGTTGAGCAAATTAAAGTCCAAGGTCACTGTGACTTTGACCTTTGGCACAATGATTTTAAAATGAATGGGGTTCTTCTTCTCATCATACCTAACCCACATGCCAAGTTTGGTTTCAGTCGGCCAAGCAGAAGTTTAGTTAATGAGCGGAAACCAACTCCGTCTAGAGACGGACGGACAGCGCCACGGCTCTGTAAGTAAAACCCCCATTTTAAAACTCCGAGAAAATGTTTTCAAGAAAAACATCAACGAACATCCACACACAGCTCACTCCACCAGTGCACATTAAGTTGGAATTCCAAAAACTATTACCCAATTTTTCGAATAAAAGTTTCGCAGCAATCATCAAGTTCATTTGTACGGCAGCGTGGAAGCGACACTCTATGTTTTCCTACTATCTTGTTTAAACGAGATAGCTAAGTTGTTTAAACGAGATAGCTAAGTTGTTTAAACGAGATAGCTAAGTTGTTTAAACGAGATGGCTAAGTTGTTTAAACGAGATAGCTAAGTTGTTTAAACGAGATAGCTAAGTTGTTTAAACGAGATAGCTAAGTCGTTTAAACGAGATAGCTAAGTCGTTTTAAACGAGATAGCTAAGTTGTTTAAATGAGATAGCTAAGTTGTTGAAACGAGATAGCTAAGTTGTTTAAACGAGATAGCTATTTACCAATCAAATTCATTTTGACACGGGCACAACTTGTGAACTGACGAACGACAGCAGTGTTGAGTCAACTACAAGCAAAAAAGTGCATCCGTCCGTGGAAGGTGAATTTAATGTACACTTAGGGAAAATGTACGGCGGCCCATACCTGACATGCATCATTATTTTTTTTTCAAATTTTGACCATGGTGCAAATTACTTTTCACCATGGTGCAAGTGTGATAGTTGGGGGGGGGGGGGGGGGGGGGGGGGGGCATAGTTGCCACTTGGTTCACCCTCAAGCTTCGGATGCGGTCATCTAACAGCGGTGCGAGATGGGGAGGGCCATGGTAGCCATCTCTATATGCCCGGCTCCGGGGGGGGGGGGGGGGGGGCGTTGTTGCTTGGTGATATGATCTGGATTTGAAGGTTAAGAGCTCAGGATTGGAAAATATAGCCTGCTGCGTTGCGCATGGGTTCGGTCTCCACATAGTGGCAGGCATATAAAGGAATGAGTATTGGTGTTCTCATTTGGTTGTGCGCCAGGTTAAGCGGTTCGGGTGAGAACTCAACTCCCGTATAGGTTATGGTTTGTTCTATGCTCCTTCGAGGGAGCTTGTTTTTTTGTAAATATGAAGGCAGTGAGTATATATAGGTATGACTGTTTCTAATATTGTGGGTTGCCCTGAAAAATTAGCGTAGTGTATGGTCTACAGCCAGGATTCTTCCTTGTTGTGGACGTGGATTCATCCGGCTTGTCCATCGTCTCTGGGTCAGTGGCTGCTTTAGGTGCTACTTGCAGCAGTTGTTTGGCTGCGAGCAGTGAAATCTTGGCAGCCATGTCCGCAATCTTCTGATCGCCACTACTGCCAGTGTGCAGGTTAACAGGGTCTTTGACTTGGCCATTGTGCTCATATCAGTGATGTTCACTCTTTTTACAGGCTACCGTAGCCCTAAGCGCCACTGCCACGCGCACAATTTCCACGTGGCTTCTCGTGTCAACATAACCAGAATCAGCGTACACGACGTCGAATGGAATGACATTGCACACTAACTAGCAAACACATCACTAATCTATCGAATTACACCCTCAGTATACCTGAGAAGATTGTACTGGGCAAGGGCCTTAAATTTCTACCAACGCCTCGAAAACCTATCAAATCTTTCTTCAGTGAGGATATCCAATTGTTTCATAATCGAATGCGACTGAGAGTTATACATGCTGACCAACAGGGGCTTCATTAACCCCTTCCACAAGAGGACCAACCCTCGCGCCTTCAACTCTGCCGCAATAATATGACCAAGGCGGAGCGAATTGCGATAAATAGCCTCCAGCGGAACCGCGACATTGACATCAAACAGTCGGATAAAGGCAAATCAACTGTTCTAATCAACCGCACCACCCATGTAGCCGAGGGCCTTCGTCAACTTACCTCGACCCTCCACTGTAAACCGTTCCCCCATGATATAACGGCACGTACCACACCCGACGTCCGGGATCACTTGGAACGTATGTACAGTTACCACGAGATTGATAATAAAATGCATACATAGCTTCAACCTAGCTAAATTGGACACGACCAAACAGCCTGTCCTCTGCCTTCTACCAAAGATACACAAGGACCCGTCTACAACGGGTAGATCGATCATTGCGGGTTGCAGCAGCCCCACTACCTCTATATCCGGTCTACTCGATTTTTTTGCTGGTTCTCATTGTGAAGAAACAACATACGTATATACGGTACACTGCCCACCCCATCCACTCAGTCAGGAGGCACATATCCCTCTTGATTCCATCCTCGTTTTTGCCGACACTGCCAATATGTACACTAACATGTATGTACACCAACATATCGCACGAGGAAGCTATGGCATCTGTCGAACGAGTTCTGATTGAGAACCATAATTTACCACAGCTCATACCCAGACCATCGACTACTTCACTACTAACGCTCCTTAAGCTTATACTTGAGCGCAACTGCTTCCAGTTTGATGGACAGTCCTATATCC